>JACXGJ010005001.1:0-41799 GCA_016801105.1 Esox niger
TGTGTGTGTGTGTGTGTGTCTCTGTGTGTGTGTGTGTGTGTGTGTGACTATATATTAAATCAATTAGAAATTAAGCCCATGAAACAGTGGTGTTAGCTTCCTGTTCCGGTGATGTCCAAGAACAAAAGTTATGCAACCAGAAAGTCAGGGAAGAGCCATCTTTATTCAGCATGAGACTTCTGATGTTAACAGTACATAGTTCCCACTCTCTCTTTCTCCAAAGACTACAGGAAGTTCCACAGTACTTATACCGAATACAAGGGAGGCAGCCAATGGTCAAACCCAGCCAAATACCCTCCAAAAAGAAAGGCCTAAATGACCCTTGTATGGGATATTCCAGCATATGGTCAATGGTCCTATCCCTCAAGCCTGTGACAGTCACATGGGCAACTCCTAGCAGTAGGCATGGACAGGACGTGTGTCCTATCTATACACCTCTGCTCAGAGTTAGTCAATACATCTGTATTGTGTTAAGTTTCTCAAGCCTAATTTCTCTGTGGCTAGACCACTCCAGGACCTTAATGTGCTTCTTCTTGTGCCACTCCTTTGTTGTCTTGGCTGTGTGTTTTGGGTCATTGTCATGCTGGATTACCCATACATGACCCATTTTCAATGCCATGATTGAGGGAAGGAGGTTCTCCCAAGATTTGACGTTACATGGCACCATCCATTGTCCCTTTGATGCAGTGAAATTGTCCTCTCCCCTTAGCAGAAAAACACCCCCCAAGCATAATGTTTCCACCATCATGTTTGACGGTGGGGACGGTTTTCTTGGTCATAGGCAGCATTCCTCCTCCAAACATGGTGATTTGAGTTGATGCCAAAGAGCTCGATTTTGGTCCCATCTGACCATAACTTTCACCCAGTTTTCCTCTGAATCATTCAGATGTTCATTGGCAAACTTCAGACGGGCCTGTACATGTGTTTTCTTGAGCAGGGGGAACTTGCGGGAATAGTGTGCTACCAATCGTTTTCTTGGTGACTATGGTCCCAGCTGCCTTGAATTAATTGACAAGATCCTCTGTTTCCTCATCGTTCTCATGATCATTGCAGCTCCATGAGGTGAGATCTTGCATGGAGCCCCAGACCAAGGGATATTGGCAGTTATTTTGTTTTTCTTCCATTTGCGAATAATCACACCAACTGTTGTCGCCTTCTCACTAAGCTGTTTAGTGATGGTCTTGTAACCCATTTCAGCCTTGGGTAGGTCTACAATCTTGTCGCTGACATCCTTGGACAGCTCTTTGGTCTTGGCCAGGGTGGGGATTGATTGCTTCTGTACACAGGTGTCTTTAATACACGTAACAAGCTGAGATTAGGAGCACTCCCTTTAAGAGTAAGGTATTATGTTGACTACTAACTTTTTATTTGTGATGACAAATTAGTTGTTTCTGCTTTTATCTTTAGCCTAAGTATATCAATGTGACAGCCACTTACTGACAGCTTAACACAAACATGCGCATGCACAGACACAGCCAGTTTATTTTCTCTGAATTCACTCGCTAGCTTGTTACTATGAATGTTGTAGCTCTGCTTTGACGCTTGCGTAATAGTGAACTGCACATGATGGAAAATGCACTAAGTAATTTTAAAGCAAAATGAGGTAAGCGTGTGGGGGTAAAAATCTGATTGCTGCGGTGCATCACCACTTAGCAGTGCTGTTCTCCGCAGCGCTGATCATATCTGAGGGAAACATTGGGAACAAACATCCCCGCCTGTGTGGCGATTAGCGTCTCGCCCAGCATGAAATCTACCCACATTTGGTGCCTGATGGGTGTTAATTTTGGAACCTGGTTGTCAACAGCCTGCTTGGTTGCAATACATGCGACATGCTGTAGGGATTTAAGAGTAGGTTGTTGGTAGTTCATTCCCTTAATAAATGACCCTGCCTTATCGGCTTTCGTTGGGAACGCATAACATGAACGGCAGTCCTATGCCATTATCGTTTTCGTCAAATGGAACCTGTTCTTTCCACAAAAACAAATATGATCGCATTTGCTTTGTCTCGTACGATATGGGGGTGGGTGGATATCGAGACAAAATATCGATACTACAGATACATCATTTTTGAAGTTCGATTCTAGCGTCAATAGGATCAATACCGGTTTCAGTTTTCCTATTCTAAGTTGCACTCATTTCAAGAGTAAACAAAGTGCACACAAAGTTCTGTTATTGTAAAAAATCTTAAATGCTTCTCCGGCTCCACTGCTGTCTCTTGTGGTGGTGCACTCAACGAACATGACTACTGGCGCAAACTGCCAATCAAATCTGTAGGCCCACATTTATTGCGTGAGGGTGCCTGCACACGGACTGCGGTGGCGGTGAAGGTCTTAGACTCAGTTGGAGTACGGCGAGGGGCAGCAAACCGCGAGCATTTTTGCGAGCAGCGCCTTGCTCGATCCTGTGAGCGTGCCGCATTCTGCGCATGCTTGCGGGTGGAGTCGCCCACCGTTAAAATTTGTTGTTCTCTTGTGCGCCTGCCCACCATGTTGACTAATGAAACAGCATTCATTTTGTCAACCAATCAAACTTTCATTCATTGACAACACCGATATATGAGAGGCGAAAATAGGATACATACAGCTCTGGAGAACATTAAGAGACCACTAAAGAGACAAAGGTTTTGAGTTAGGGATAGAAGGGTCAAAATTAAGAAACATACCAAAATGTTATTCTCCTGAGCATTGCCGTTACTATGGTAACCCATGCAAACTCAGCCACGGTAGCTGTCGTGTACACCTCTGCATGTGTGAGCGCATGGCAAGCAGATTGTTCTTGTGGTTCAGTTGTCACCTACCGTTGCACGGTTCTTCCATAAAATAACCATATGCAATCTCAGTAGATTGTCTTTTTTGTTGACGCTCTGCCATCCCCATGCTCTCAGCAGTGGAGTAGTGAACTGGCTCGGACGGGAATCAGGTGTCACGTCGCATTTTTTTTTATATTAAGTGTTAGGATTTAAATGTTCCCCACTTTTCTGTCAAGGCAGTTTAAATGAATTGGTGGAAAATCACAGGCTATTTGTACATTGATTTTGCAATGCTTGCACTCATCTCTTTGAAAATAAGAATTTCCTTCATGCCATGAATGGTTATTGTTTTTTGCCAGTGCCGTCTTCTGCTTGAATTTCTAAGAGTATACCTAAAGCCTGTCACATTCATTTGTTTCATGCTCAAAAAGCATGCACAGACTGGTAGATATATTGACCTACATATTTCAGTAACTTCAAATCTGTTTGTAAATTTGGTTTGTTGGCTGATGTTAACAGAAATCTGTCTTATGTTGAGCAGACATATGCAGTCCTGGTAGCAGGAGAAGATGTTCAACAAGTCGTTTGGTGCTCCCTTCGGGGGAGGGACGGGAGGATTTGGAACTTCATCTAGTTTTGGTCAACAAAGTAAGTAAAAACAAGGGCTTGTAATTTACTACATTTCCCCCATCTCAAAGTGCTCAAGTCAGAAACTTTCCTCCAGGAATGGCAAAAAGGTTATTGAAAATTGCTGAATGCAATCAAAAATGACTACCAAATACATTTATTTGTAAACATGATGTCTCATACTTTACCAGTGAAATTCCCTGAACCCCAACCCACTGACAACTTACTCTAATATCATATTCATATGTATAATATTTCTTAATATTGAAGTCACATGCAATATTGCCCAATTTCTTTTTGTAACCTGAGTCTTAAAACCAATCTGTCCATGGACTCATGGGGACCTGCTGCCTGTCACCAAAAAAATGGACTCATGGGGACCTGCTGCCGGTCACCATAAGGCAAAAGTCGATTTCAGGTTTAGGGTCAAACTTATAATTAATTGTACCGTATTTTTTGCACTATAGGGCGCACTAGATTATAAGGCGCACTGTCAATGAATTGTCTATTTTCTATCTTTTTTCATATATAAAGCACACCGGACTATAACGCGCATTAAGAGGGAAAAAAACAGTCAGATAAGTCAGTCAGTCAAACTTTATTAAACGCGTTTACAATAACGCTCAACATTAATGAGCGTATTCACAATAACTACCAACCTTGTTCAGTTGTAACACGTAAAATACTACACAATACACTCACTTTTTCAGTTATTCCTCGTCCACAAATTCTTCATCTTCAGTGTCCGAGTTTAACAGTTGGGCGATTACGGCATCCAACATGCCCAAATCCTTCTCGTCATTATCCGAGTCAGTTTCGTTGCTGTTAGCTGGCAGTTCAGTGATGATTCCGGCCTTGGTGAAAGCTCGGACCACAGTTGAGGCTGTTACCTTAGCCCAGGCATCCACGATCCATTGGCATATAGTGGCGTAAGTCGCCCGGCGCTGTCTCCGTGTCTTGGTGAATGTGTGTTCGCCTTCTGTCATCCGCTGCTCCCACGCAGCTCGCAGTTTAACTTTGAACGCCCTGTTGACACCAATATCTAGTGGCTGGAGTTCTTTAGTTAATCCACCTGGAATGATGGCAAGCTCCGAATTAGTTTGCTTCACTTGGTTTTTGACAGCATCGGTGAGATGGGCGCGCATGGAGTCGCAGATCAATAGGGACGGGAATTTGTGAGAAAAGCCATCCGGTCTCCTGATGTAAATTTCTCTCAGCCACTCACTCATCTTTTCCTCGTCCATCCAGCCCTTTGGGTTAGCTTTGATGGTGACGCCGGCTGGAAACGTTTCTTTTGGCAGTCTTCCTCTTGAAAATGACCATGGGTGGAAGTTTCTGGCCATCAGCCTGGCAACTGAGAACTACAGTGAAGGATGACTTCTCGTTCCCTGTGGTGCATATAGACACCGTTCTGGTCCCTGTTTTCTCCACAGTGCGGTTCACGGGGATATCAAAGGTGAGGGGAACCTCGTCCATGTTGGTGATGTGCTCTGGCCGGATCTTCTTTTCACTGATCTTGTTTTTGCAGTATGCGCGGAAAATGACCAACTTTTCTTCGTAATCTTTTGGCAGTTGCTGCGAGACGGTAGTTCGTGTGCAGATAGAGAGATTACGTCTTTTCATAAAACGAAAGCACCAAGAAGGACCGCCTCTAAAGTCATTGATATTCATGTCCCGTGCTAACGCTGTTCCCTTCAGTTGAACAGAGACTGTAGAGACGCTTCTACCTGCTGCTCTCTGTTCAATAACCCACTGTTCAATTTTGTCCTGTGGCCATCTCTCTTTTTTCACGCAGAAACTCTGTGGTCTTCTTTACTTGGCGCAGGTCATCTTCTTGCTTACTCCTCTTCCGTACCATTGATTCATTAATGTTGAATTCTCTCGCAGCTGCTCTATTCCCATGTTCTACTGCGTGACTGATAGCCTTGAGTTTGAAGTCCTTGTCGTAGGCGTGTCTTTTGACAGGTGCCATTTTGGGGTCCTTATACACACACTGTAATATTATGGTGAAGCACAGTATGTATTATTCCGCGACGCTCCTGGCTACGGTAGCCGTAATGCTGCAAGCGGTGCGGCTTTTAGTTTACCAAAGTCGTACTAAAACATTTTGACTTAGCGCTGTGAGCGCCTTGTACCACACAGTCGCTTAGAGGTCAGTAAGCAAAACCAGAATTAATCCATATATACGGCGCTTCGGATTATAAGGCACACTCGTTTTCTGAGAAAATTAAAGGCTTTTAAGTGAGCCCTATAGTGCAAAAAATACGGTAGTTCGAATTGGGGTTTCATTAATGTCCAGGCATTGTTGGTTAAGGTTAGGGATTTCACCTAGGTAAAGTTCAGGCATATTTGTTACTTTATTGAGGTTAGGTTTAGGGTTAAGATTAGGGCAAGGGAACATGCAATTTCTATTTTCTGGTCCCCATGAGGTTAGCTGTACAAACGTGTGTGTGTGTGTGTGTGTGTGTGTGTGTGTGTGTGTGTGTGTGTGTGTGTGTGTGTGTGTGTGTGTGTGTGTGTGTGTGTGTGTGTGTGTGTGTGTGTGTGTGTGTGTGTGTGTGTGTGTGTGTGTGTGTGTGTGTGTGTGTTTTTGCCTTTCAAATTATTAGACTTTTTTTTTGGTGAAATGAACACAAGCCTGTTTCTAAACAAGTATGGATGCTGTGTAAAATGCAAATAAAAATGTGTAAATCATTTATCCCTATAATCTGTTAAAAATTGCACAAAGACGACCTAGCAAGTGTTGAAACTGTGGAGACGAATTGGTGTAGTTTTGACGGTGATGTTTTCCCATTCTTGCATAATATAGGATTGTGGCTGCTCAACAGTTTGGGTCTCCTTTGTATTTTTTGTTTCATAATGCGCCAAATGTTTTCAATGGGTGACCGGTCTAGACTGCAGGCAGTTGAGCCCCTGGATGCTCTTACTACGGAGCCATGCTGTTATAATACATGCGGAACGTGGTTTGGCATTGTCTTACTAAAATAAGCAAGGCCTTCCCTGAAAAAGACGTTGTTTGGATGGCACCAAAATCTGTATATATTGTTCAGCATTAATGGTGCATTCAGATGTGCTGGTCACCCATTCCTTTTGCCATAATTCACCCACATCATAATGGATGTTGGCTTTAGAATTGTGGGCTAATACCAAGCCGAATTATCCCTCTTTTAGCCCAGAGGACACGGTGCCCATGATTCCCCAAAATTATTTAATGTCAGATCCTGGTCTTGAAATTAATGGTGTCCTGTCATCCCAAGGACGATAAAGGGTCTGGGACTATTAAATGCAAACTTTGGGACTATTGTTAGACGATAGGCCAGAAATATTTCAAATTCCTTCAGTGGTTCTATATTACCATGTTTAAATACAAGGTCTGATAAAATCATATTTCCCTTAATGACCTATGAATGATTAATTTACATTACCAGCACTGTACTGCAATGTGCTCTTCGGATAGATGGGGGTGCATCAGGAGAACCTCACTCTCAAATGCATGCTTCATGCAAGTGGTTTTTGTAATGTGACAGATGGATTTATTGACTAGCTAATGGAAGGGAAAAGAGCGAAGATGCAATTAAAGGATTGTTCTTTAGTGCCTTTGGACAGTCCAATAGTTTTTTAGCCAAATAGGAAAGAATGGCAGGTTTCAATGGTAAATCAAGAAATAAACTCTGTTTGAAAGATGTTTTTTTTTTTCAGATTTTGATTTTGTATATGGGCTATTAATAGCAAGCTGAAATAGGCTATGTAAAATGTACAGATTTCAAACAATGACGCCTAGCTTGGCATTGTTATGCAATTATTTAGGTTATGTAAATCATTTAAAAAAAGGGAATCGTTATCATTCTCGCAATTTAAGCATATTAAAATGCATATTTTGTCTGCAGACTAAGGTTTTGTCTTTTGGGGGTTTCTGTGGTGTATGAAATGTCAAGAGAAAATGGTTTTATGATCTACCTAGCCTGAAAGGAGTGCACACTAATACAAATATGCAGAATTGGTTTATTGTTTTATTAAAATCATACAACAAACAGTTTTGAGCTGTATCTAAATGACCAGCCTTTTTTTGAGCATAACTCTCAAAGGTGTACTAAATTTGCTTTCTAGCTACACATCTGTTACTAGCCGCCGCAGTATATGGTAGACATGTTACATTTGAAATGTGATCAGGTAACTACATATTTTGCTGGCTGATGTTATTGTTAGTCACTATTGGATGAATGTGTGGATGAAGCAGAGAAAGTAGTCTGGGTAACACATTATTTTAGTATATTGTGGCGTCAATGGTTTTCGGAAATGTCCTGAGCCCATGCAGTGATGTCCACTACAGAATCTTGTCTGTTTTTAGTGCAGTGGTACCTGAGGGCCCACAGATCCCGGCCATCCAATATTGTTTTTTGGCCATTTCCCTTGTATATAGAGGTTTCTCTGGTTTCACTGAATCTTTTTAATGATATTATGTACTGTAAATGACATCGCCAAATTTTACATTGAGAAATTTGCCTGCACATTCTTTCACCAAGTGGTGAACCCCGCCACATCCTCTCTGGAATAATCTTTTAATACCCAATCATGTTACTGACTTGCTGCCAATTTACCTAATTAGTTGTGATATTCCACCAAGTTTTGTTTAACATTACACAACTTTTCCAGTCTTGTTGCCTCGGTCCCAACTTTTTTTAATGTGTTGCTGCCCCCATTTCGGATCCTGGTAGGCCCCCATTACTAAATGCTTTGCTTTGAAAATGAAAGATGTTTCCCAATTCCAATGTGTCTGGCTAAAGAAAATGTTGTCTGATGGAGTTGTTTGGCTATGCGCTTAATCTTTGGACATTTTGGTGTACTGTTGTGTTCCTGAGATGTCTCTTGAATTTCTGATGTTAATGGTGCTTTCCTGCTGTCATTCAAACTAGGCTTGCAATATTCAGTCATAGTGCCCCTTGTTTGTCGTTGCATGCATTTTATTGATACAATCCAAGCTGATTTAATGTCAACTTGCAAAGCACATAGGGTTGACCAAAAACAGTCCTGTTAACAATGGCACACGTTGGACAGCCCAGCAGAACATTTTTTTTGTCTTGTCTGTATTGATATTATTATTATAATTATTATTGTTTTTCACTGGCAAGTTGTAATGACAAGTCCTAACCGTGCATACTAGTTTACTGTATTTTATGTATACCCAGACAACTTTGGTACCTTTAAGGGTTTGCACTTGCCTCATCGTCTTCAACTTAGCCTTTACTCTCAAATCAATTCAAATTGTTGTGGTTTTATAAGAGGGGTGGTGTTGACCCTGTGTTTGCAGACACTGGCTTTGGGGCTGCAACAGGTGGTTTCGGGGCCTCTGCGTTTGGGGCGACCAACAACACTGGAGGACTCTTTGGGGCAACACAAAATAAACCAGGTTTGTCACATCTCCCTAAAGCTGACTTTAACACACGTTACGCTCGCAGTACCCACCTACTCCTGTCTGTTATCAGATCTATATTTTATTATTATTTTTAGCTAAATTCTTGTAGTATGGGGGACCATGCAGTAGTTCCTTTCCTTTGGCCACCTGAGTCCCAATAGGAATATGGTTTGGTCTAGGCTAGTATTTTCCAAAACTGTGGTTTTGGAGTTAACTCTCCTGCCATCTGAGGGTTCAGGGCAGCCATGTACATTGGAATGTATTGCCACAGGAAAAAAACATTTGGTATAAGGTTTTTCGTGTCACTTTTTTTTCCTAACCACAGAAAAAACGACAGTAATTGTAAAATTTCCGACTGGCATATTTATACCAAAGCTTCAGGAGGTTTTTCATATGTCAATCTGATAGCACCGATGTATGTACAGTTTACATGATAAGAGTATGTGCTGTGACGTCTGCCTGAACAGTGAACCTGCATGATCACACTGCCACTCGCAATATAAAAAGAGAGGTGACTATGTGCTCTGTTATTCAATACACATTGGTGAGTGTTTTCTGTGCCCGCTGTGATGCTGCTAATGTCTGCTGTGGTGGTTGAATATGTGTGTCTAACCCCACCTGTAATGCTTTACTCTCTCAAAAGTGGTGACTGCCAATCCTCAGCAAATCCACACTGGTGCAGGTAGAGGAGGTAAGCATGGGCTGCAGCGCGCTCACACACAATCCGCTCTTAAGCAGGCGGCTGCACACCCACGGTCCCTCTTACTGTTGAGGGGCTTATGTGCATCCAAAATATGTAGAATTTCAATTGGAGCAAAGCCACAGTCTGCTTTCTGCTCTTAAAGGGAGTGTGATCATGTAGACGGGTGGCACTGGGTATGGCCCTATGGTTTGTTGTATGTGAGAATTAGAGGTGTATTTGTGCTTTGAGAATTGACAACTAGGTGGGGACATCAGGACGAAGCGATCCACGTTTTGAGGCAATTTGTTATTAATCGACTGTGGAGAGATACTTTGGCGTTTTTGCCAATTTTCTATTACCCAAAGTCAGACTAATGTCAGATACTTTTTGTCCATCTCTGTGTGCGAGAAGGATGCAGGTACCATTTGATTTGCTCAGCACAATTATTATAGCTACATAAAAAGCCGCTTAGGAGAGAGACTTTGAATCTTGCAACCATGGAATAAGATTATCTACACTGCCCGAAGGCATTTCAGACAATTAACTAACTTATGCTTAACTGATATGTTTTTTCGTGTGGATGACATTAGTATTAATGATTTATAATGGTTGTGCTTAGCTAACCAAATTGTATCTACAACTTAGCTTTTAGGCAAATGGTTCCTGTGAATTTGTCTGACTTCCCCCAAAGAAAATCCCCAAATACTGAATTGTCAGTTTATAGATTTGTCTGTCCTGGCTTTATTTATATCACCAATGTATAACTACTTCTAAAGAAACCCCCAGTGAACATGAAACTATTGGCCCGTGTCCTAAATTTATCGTGTGGAGTTCCCCTACTATTTTTTTACAGGGACATTTATGTGAGTTGATGTGGTGTGTCTCCTACAGGTGGCCTGTTTGGTTCCAGTACGTTCAGCCAACCCGTGACATCGTCTACCAGTAGCAGCTTTGGGTTTGGCGCTGCTAGCGGCACGTCTACCAGCTTGTTTGGCAGTACCAACACCGGTGGTGGTGGACTCTTCTCCCAGCCGAGCAATGCCTTTGGAGCCGCGAAACCAGCATCCTTTGGCAGTCAGTTTCTGTTTTGAGTCTATAGCATGGATATCTTTTAAATGGGGTTTCCATATAAGTTTGCATTATAAGTTACAATGGCCATATCTGAAGTCTAATGTGACTAAAATCAGATTTCTGACAAAAATCTGACAATCTCAAAATCTCTAGGTAATTTTATGATTACTCGATAGTTGCGTTTTGATATAACTGCATTATATAGTGATTTTACAGTTTTAACAGTGACCCCTTCATGAAAACACGTTCATTATGATTGTGTTTACATTTTTGACTGTCAGCTTTAATTTGAGTTTTTTTTAAGTAAATTTTGTATATGGCCTACCCATTTTACTGTACTAAATGTGTCACTGCAAGTCAGTCTGTCCCACATCATGCATATAACCGAGAATAAATCGATCAAAGATATTGTGCATGCCAAATCAACTGTTTGGTATTTCAAGAAGGAAGAGATCATGTACTGGTGAGTTTAGCCATGGCAAACAACCTTATCGCCCAAGGACAACCACTAGAAGAGTGGTGAAAAAGAAACTTCTTACAGTCCAACAGATCAGCAGCACTCCCAGGTGTAAGGGCAAGTGTCAAAGGTTACCATATCCAAGATGCTTCAGATGGTTTACATCCTGTGCTGTGCCACTACAAAGCTTCAACAACGAAGTCTGTGTTACATTTAACAAAAAAGAGCCTGTAAAGCGCTGGAACAAAATCTTATGGATAGATGAGACAGATTAACCTGTACAAGTGTGATGGGAAGAAGTCTTCATGGGTCCGCAAAGTTGGATCCATTCTGAACTAAACCAACTTTTCCGCCCAACACGATTTGCATAAATTAAAATGCTGCGCTGCAGCAGTTGACTAATTGGAATAACACCACACCTTTTCAGATATTTGTAGACTTTGTTAATAATAAAACATGTAGGAAAATCTAACTGGCCAATTATCGTAATTAATAATTATGTGGGAGACCCGACAGAACCCAAATGCCCCAAAACAAGCCGGAAATAAATATGGCCAATGTACCACCAGATACAACTCTATTGGATTTGTTTGTTCCCCAAATAATGTGTAGTTTATCTCTTTGTAATATTTGTTCATTGATTTGGCAGGTGTACAATGAAATTGTGAAATACCTTTGTCATGTCTTTTCTATATTGGTTGTATTTGTATTATGTTGTATATTGCACATATGCTTTAAGAAGAATTTCATGTCTGTTATGAACCAGTTTATTTATATCACTATCATTCTCGGTTGTAATGTGTATGTTCTTTTTAGCTTTTGGCACAAGCACGGCCAGCAGCGGGGGGCTGTTTGGGGCAACCAACACAAACTCAAACCCCTTTGGAGGAGCGTCTGCATCCCTGTTTGGCGCCTCAGGATTCCCCCAACAGGCTGCCCAGCCAGGCACCACCGTAAAGTTCAATGTGAGTTTGGCTTGATCTTAGCTTCCAGCCCCATGATCAAATTACTAAACTGAGTTCTGTAATTAAGTGCATTTTTTTTCCTGAAAATACTGTAGGTATTTTGTGTTAGCTTATTCTGTCACAAGCCTGCTCCTATACTGGAGTTTGTGAGTAATGAAGAAAGATCAGGTTTATTTCTAGGGTAAGCAGTGTTTTATTGACAAAAGCTTTCAAAGCGACAGGTTTATCTTTTTCTACTTACTACTTAGTGTCGGGTCAACTACCAGCCTAGAACTAGCAACAACCTCTTAAACCATTTTTGAACTTCCAGTGGTCAACAGTCTTACTCGCTGGCAGAAATACTACTTGCCTGAAAAATTGATATTGGCCTAGGTTGCTTTTAGCAATGCAAGTCATGAATTTATGCTTTTAAATGGCATTGTATTAATTGCATACATGATTTTGTTAGTCATTTTGAGTGGATCAAAATCTCTGTTGTACATTCAGGGCCAGCAGGTAGCCCAATATTTGGGGCATTTCACCAATAACCAAAAGGTTGCTAGATTGAGTCCTCAAGCTGGCAAGATGAAATATATTTGCCTGTGCAAGGTTGCAATGAGAATGTTCTCAGTCATTATTACCTGATATTTTGTAAAGGATGCTTTCAATTTTAAGACAAATGCATTCATTAGATTGAGCTGTGCTATCTGCTGTTGGCTGGCGAAAATGAATGATAGTGTCTGTGGGTTTTTTGCATTCTATAAATGGTTTCCAGTGTATTGCAGGAATTTGTTTCCTATTGGTAGTTTAGTTTTGTTAACCACTTTCCATACTATAACCTTTGATTGATTGATTGATAGCTTTTGCTCTGTACAGCTCAATATAGCCTCCTGTTCAAGTACCTGTCGTTTTGACACGTCGTTTGCAGAACCATAGTCATTGCTTAAATGCATGACCATCATGCTTAAATACAAGGATCCATGGGTAGACCACCTGCATGATGACCTTGGTGGTCAGAAAGCTTTTAGTTTAAGATTATTCACTGTCTAAGCTTCCCAAATAATACTGGTTAAATAGACCATAGTAGAAACACTGGATCTTAGCTGAATTAAGATTTACAGGGGAATGTATTTGTTGAACATGTGAAATCATTGTGATCTTTTGCAAATAACTATGACCCTAACTCTAAGCCTTTATTACAATTGCAGTCAACCCACTAAAGTATTTCAATTATTTATGAATTCCTTGGCCTTGCATCCAACATTTGTGTACTAATTAATGTTTTATGTCCTGCTCAGCCTCCAACAGGAAGTGACACTATGGTCAAAGGGGGTGTAACCACAAGCATCAACACCAAGCACCAGTGCATCACGGCCATGAAGGAGTATGAGAACAAATCACTGGAGGTCGTTTATGCTTTTACTTTGACCTGCTTTCCTGCAGATCGTTGTAAATTCAACTCAAAAGATTTTATATTATACAGTCAATCTCAACCCACTCTTCGGTATACTGTCCATGTAGGAGCTGAGGTTGGAGGACTACCAGGCAGGGAGGAAGGGACCCAGTAACCCTATGGCTGCACCAACTGGCGGTCTGTTTGGGGCTGCAACTGCAGCCACCCCTAGTACAGGGGCAGCAGGGCTATTTGGATCTTCTGCCACCAACACCGGTTTCTCCTTCGGCCAGGCCAAAACCTCCTTTGGCACCAGTAAGTCACACAGGCCTACAGACTGAAACCTAACATGTTTGTTAATTGTTCATTTGCATAGTTTTAATGCTCAGTTCTTCCCTACTGATGCTAGGTTCAGGTGGCTTTGGTGCTGCTACAGGCAGTCTGTTTGGTCAGCAGCAGCCTCAGCAAGCCCAGCCGGCAGCCAGTCTATTTAAGCCCTTCGGCCAGGCCACGACTGCCCCCAACACAGGCTTCTCCTTTGGCCACACCAGCACCATGGGACAGCCTCAACCTACCAGTACCATGGTGAGTCCTAAGGGTGGGTCAAGTGGCCGAACAATAGAAGTATTCTTCCGGGTGTAAGGAATTTGTGGGTTATGATTATTATTTGATTACGTAATATCATTATCTATTATCTTAAAGTTTCTGTAAACCAGACATTTTTGTGTCTGGAGTTGTGTAAAAAAAATGAAGATTTTCTTGTTTGGAAAAATCCACAAATGGCTTTATTAATTTATGGGTTTTGTCTTTGGAGTTGTTAAATGATTTGAACCAGGCCAATGCTGGAACCGCGCTTATGATACATGTTGTGGTATTGATGGAGCTGCTTCACAATAACTATTGTGCAGATTATTAAGCGTGCACTCTCAGGCATCAAGCGATCGCACACTTGCTTGGTCGGGTGAAGGGAAATATAGATCATGCCAGGCATATGTATGAATACCTGTTTATCACTGATAATTGGACACCTGTTGAAATAATGAATGTAGATTGATTGTGATGAAAAGCAGATTTGAGTGTAACAAAATCTGCACACCCTTACTGATTACTAGCATGCTTAAACATTAGCTCCTCGCTCCTAGACCGTCTTTTAGATTCAGCTGCCCGTTAATGCAAATAACCAAACAACGAATTATGTGACTGCCACTCAATATCATAGCACACAGTGCTAGACAAAACATTTGTTTCTAAGCTGACAGGATGCTTCTTTAACAACTCAGTCGAGACAAATGTTCTACACCACTGACTGGTGTTGCTTGGTTGGTAGCCCCTCTTCATTCTCATCTCAACAATGCGTTAGGTTTTTTATCTTACCACACAACTTAAAGCATGATGCTAATTTAAAAAATAAAGTCTCCTGTAGACCAAACTGTGTATGGAAATAGGTTTTTACCAAATATTTATATTATCATCAATTTTAGCAGGAAATTGTTGCAGCCCTAGACTCTAGTGAAAATGTAACCATTTCTGTTGAACCGTACCCTGAATGCAGATATCGTGTTTAAAACACTGCTTTAAGCTCAGGATGATTTCAATCTCACAGTTCATTTAAAAATTATATTTTCATTACTCCTCTTTTCAGTAGGCTACAGTGCACTGTCTGTGGCTGACAATGATGTACTTGGTCTGATACAATTAAGTTATTTGTAGTCCAGCTGTGAACAGCAGGCTTTTTTGCAAGCAACTTTGGCAGGGTTTATAACCAGGGGAGCTCTTGTGATCTTCTGAAGTCAACTTATATTGTGACAACGTGCTAATATATAAGCATAGCGCAATTTCATTTGAGTAACATTCTATCTCCCTAACTCTAATTCAGGGAGGTCTGTTTGGTGCCACAGCAGCATCCCAGGCAGGTGGTCTGTTTGGGAACACAGCACAGACCACACCAGCCACAGGCTTTGGGACGGGCACTGGGCTCTTTGGACAAACCAACACTGCTTTTGGCAATGTTGGCACACAGGTACTAATAGCTTGAGATCCTAACAGACTGCCTTTACACATTTGTTAGGGAGCTATGGCTATGGTGTGAGGGGTGTGTATTAATATGGTCCATCTGTACCCCTATTCTTAGCCGGGCTTGTTTGGTAATAAGACTGCAGGGTTTGGTGCTACCACCACCAGTGCCCCGTCCTTTGGTACCGGAACTGGCCTTTTTGGTAACAAACCTGCCCTGACCCTTGGAACTGGCACGAACACATCTAACTTTGGTGAGTGAATCATCAGTCCTTATGTAAATGCACTTGTAATAATATATTCTTTAAAAATATTTCTAGCCAATTGAAGAGAAGGGAAAAAGTGATGCTTGTGGTATTTACATTTAAATAATAATTTACAATCCAAAACCAATTGAGAATACATTTAAATGGGCCCGTTATCTTTCCTGTTGCAATAGAATTGGTAGTAAAACCATTAGGTAGAATATTACGAATAAAATATCCTGCATAAAAATGTCACATTGCTTATGAATGGCCGTTAGACCATTTTCTTTCAATTGGACGAGTCTGTTTACTCAACATTGTATCAGCCTGGTTGGAACCAAAGCTTGTACTAATGAACTGTCTACCATGAAATGCTAAAAGCTATCAGATATTTGCACATCAGAGAATAATAAATCATGTTTTTTGACATTTCCACTTAATAAAATTACCTTAAATGATTGTAACCATTTGAAAAGTAGCGAAAAAGGTAAGTTGACTAATTTCTGTAACAATTTTTGTTATACTATATTTTATAACATACAGTACTGCTTGATTGTATGTGAACCCCTTGTGCAATTCTAGGTTTTTGTGTTCAATGTTAAATATTTTTTTCAGTCAGGAAAGGTATTTTATCTGACCTAACATGTGTATATAGTTTCCAATTCCATATGTTGGTGAAATTAATCATGTAGTACTGAAACGATGTTAAATGGAATGGGTGCAGAAGTATACCCTCCGTTACATTGGTCAAATCAAGTAGGTAAGTTGAACCAGGTGGGTAAATAGATTGGTACCATATGAACCGATCAAAGGATGGATCTGTGGATAGAGCATGGGTGCGACTACTATACACAAAAGACTTGGGGCTGTATTCACACAATATTTTCTTACCACATGGTGGACTCCTAAACTGCACTCAAGGTTCCTAGCTAAGAGATTCCTCTTAAATCCTATTCACAAAGCTCCTAAGACCAACTTTTACCAAGGAATGGGGAGAAATCTTAAGCTAAGAGCGGGTGGGATTGACCCCATTGCAATGGATGATGTTGTGTTCCACAAACAAGCCTACATACTATGACCACTGTGATTGGCTTGTAGGGGAGGGGTTTGTCAGTGAAATAATCATAGAATTATTGTAGAACGATCTCATCGTTGCCATATTGAAATATAAATATTAAAATAAAAATGTAGGGTGTCACTGATGAAACATGACTAGTCAATATATGTTTAGCTAATTGTCAGTCTTGCATGTCTGGCTGCTCATAAAATAAATTAGTGTTCATGTTTTGACTGTCCCATCTATAGCACCAACTATACCGGGTGATCCAGCAATGGCCGTGATGTCGTCATTGTTGCTTTGCAGTTGGCAAATGAGGAAACAATGATTTGTTGGACGATGTGGGTTCAGGAGATTTTTGTTTGATGTAATATTCAAATGACAGATGACTGAGATAAATGTAGTTTGTCTGCACTGCGTCGCTGCCTTTTCCCTTTAGCCAATTGGCAAGGCGTTGTCACAACCTTGATTTCTGGTGTTGTTGGGTTATTTCTGTTTGTTGAAGTGACTGCATCAATGACTAGCCTTACTATGATCATAATAACCTCATGATTAAGCCGATATCTTTTTAAAAGCTTGGTGGCATTGTTTCTAAAATGTTGAACGGATTACGAGGTGGATTGTCAGCATCAGTCATTTTAGGATTGTTTGTGATATAGTCTTAATGACTTAGGAGTCCACTTGACTTCTAACTTTTCCCAGATTTAGAAGCTGGCTTTAGGGCTAAAACTCATAATGAAATACTCTTAGGCTAAAAATGTAGGCATCCTAAAGTTAGGACTGATGAGCCCATTTTAAGAAACCTGAAGGTTTCTGGAAGTCCAATCTCTGAACAGATGAGTCCAATATGTACCTTTTTTGGTAATCAAAACTGTTGTTATGCAAAACCCCAACACTGGCTACCACTAAATAAAGCTTATCCCAACAGTCAAATATGGTTGTGGGTATGTCAAGATCTGGGGGTGCTTTTCCTCCCCTCAACCTAGTTGACTGCACATCATTAAGGGAAGCTTAAATTCTGAGGTGTACCAAGATATTCTTGGACATCAGGCCATCTGCCAAAGAGATGAAGCTGTGCAGAAAATGGGTCTTTCAGCAAGACAGCCCAAATTATGGTATATTTTATTATATATAAACTACTATGGAAATACAGTCAATTTTTTTGTACACATTTTGCATAGATATTATCTTGAGTTTATTTGAGTATTTTATACAGAACTGATTGCCATCCCTGTAGGGTACACAACATTTTCAGAAGCCCTTTTGATTATAGAATACAACTAGCTTGACTGTTGCAATGGTCCTGTGGGTTCAATTCCCATAGGCATATATGGAAATGTGTTCATTTGGTATTGTAAGTTGGCCCGAACAAGCTTTAGCTGCAGTTGTATTGCAAATTCCACCTCCGGGAAAATTCTTTTTCTTGTTGACATGTAATCTTCACTTCAACACTGAATGATTATTCTTTGCAATTATATATTAATAAAAAATTAACAAATGTTTATATCTCTAGAAACGTGTAAACAAAACAGATTTCCCTAACAATAATTATTTGTAGTTATTTGAGTCCTCACTAATATATTGATAATGCAGTTTAAAAATAATCTTGTTTGTTTTATTGTCACAACAGAACAGAGAACATCATGTAGGAATGTAGGAAAATACAAACTTAAGTCGTTTGAACAAAAACAACAAGAAATACAATTTTATATTTATTATAGAAATCTATCATTTCTGATCAATAAAAGCAAAATATAAACTATATACAGTATGAGGTAGTGTACTGAATCAGTCAGTCCTCAATAGCTCCAGTCCAGCTGAGGCAGGTTGTAGTACAAGAAGCAAAGTTTCTCTGCATTCTCTCCTTTCAAAGAGCTTTGCCTATCCTCATAAATATTCCCTATGGTGCTGAACACTCTTTCACTCGCCACAGAGGTGAGTGGTCAGGAGAAGTACCGCCTTAACAAAGCTGAATGTCTGGTGAGACAGTTGGTGTTGTTTCCACCAATCATATGGATTTCCACTCTCTGTCAATGAAAGGCTCTCTGTTCTACCGTTCTAGCTCTTGGATGATCCCCTCTGGTTCCACTGCCTCACTGGTGGATAGAAGGAGCACCGTGTCATAAAGCGGGTCTAAGAGACTGGGTGCTTGGTCCTCTGTTCTCGACCTTGTGGAATCGCTCTCCTCAGATGGAGTTTCAGTGGCAGAATCTGGGGGACTGTTCTCCACTTTCAGACAGATTTTTACATTTGTCAGAATTTCTTGTACCAAAGGACACTCTTTGTATCGTGGGTCAAGGACACAGGCAAGCACTACCTCTTTAGAGTCTAACTTTCGCAAACCATTTTTGCAAGCTATCCAGCATGGATTTTCTCATGGTTTGAATACCCCTGGTGGTTGGTCACTCTGACTCAAATAAACAGTGTAACACTGCTGTGAATGGTAAAATGCAGGATGTGGATGAGTCTGCTCTACTGAATTCCATTGGTCCATGGGTCGATCGAATGGACCATTCCATGGTGAGAAATGTCCATAGTCGCAAGCATAAAAAAAAGCATGGCTCTTTTTGTTTGATCATCCTCACCAACATGTGTCGTGTATACTTCCACCTTGTCTGTACTGCCTGTATGATAGAATGCTGTTGGACGCGTAGCTCCTCCTGAATTTTCGACAGGCGTTGCAGTGTCATAACAGAGTGGTTGAAGTGTGTAGCAATTTTCTTGAGCTTTGCCAGAATGTCCACCACCACTCTGGGAACTAAGGCAATCATTTATAACCAGGTGCAGTATGTGAGCACTACAGCTCAGGTCTGGCATCTCATGGCATCTCAAATGTATCGGTTTTTAATGGGTATCAGGGCTCTGCCTTGGCCACAACCCTTTTAAACCCTACACCTTCAACCACTGCAAAAGGCAGAATGTCAGTTGCAATCATCTCCATCAGGAGTTTGTCCATTTCCTCTGTTCTTGGATCATTTTCTGTCCATTTAGTTTTTTCTAGCACTTGTTTTAGGGTTGTCTGTGTCAATGATGTGGTTGGAGCTTGAGGTTGTGCATCTTTTTGCGCCTTCTTGTAGATGTCTTTGTGCTTTTATGATTTGCCAACAAGTTGGATGTATTTTTTTTATTTGAGTCTGCCAGATCCTTAGCTCACAGTGGCTGTACAGATGTTGCGTATGACTACCTGATGGGCCTTTTGTGAAACACTCCCGTACTTGACTTTTGTAGTGGAAAATCAACCACTCTTTGCTAAAAACAGATGCACTTCAACTCAGGACTCCTATAGACTTTAATGAAAATCATACAGTAATGACAGACATTAAAGCCAGGTTCTTCTGCTGACACACCCCCTATTATGAGTCCGAACCATGGGCCACACTCGGGTCATCTCTTATCACAAAGTACGCTTTATGATCAGCTCATGGGCCACACTCAGGACACCCCACCAGTGGATACAAAGGCAGTAAACTTCAGAAACACCACTCTCTGGGCACATGTTAATTGCTTGCTCAGGACTATCTCTCAACATAAAGTACATCCATTATGATGAACATAGAAATCATTTGTATGTGTAATTCGTCCTATCCCAGAATGTCATTTTCTGTGAGTGTATTCCACATTAATATGTTTATAATAAAACTACGTGATTAAACATTGCACATTAATATTTTCATAACTATAAGGTTATTTGTGTTTTATAGAAAAGTTAACAAGCCCAGTGAGACATACCAAATAAAAACAAAATGATTCCTGCTACAGCCACACCTACTACTACTACTACTATTATTGGCAGTAATAAAAAATCAATAATGATGATAATGATTATTATTAAACAAGACAAAGGTCACTTGTAATGTATTTTGTGTGTGTAATAGTTAGTCCCTATTGCCTTTATAAACTACTTTATAATTACAGGATCAACTTGCTTATCCCTTTACCTGCACTCTTTTAATTCTATCCATCAAGCTACAACAACCATTTTCAATCATCATTTGCTGGCTGAGTTCTAAAATCCACTACTTAGTGATGCACTAAATCGTTTGTGACATGTAAATGCTACGGCTGAACGACAGTCAGGTTTGTGCAGGTTCTTTCTGACAGTAGACTTGTGCATTTTGACTTTGATTTTGAGTTAGTGAGGCCTGCAGATCCCTTAGTGTCTTTAGGTGAGTTGTTGGGCTGGATTTGGTGGGTTGACTTGTCCTATGTATTGCCACTGGTCAGGTCTTTTCTCCATTTGTAGAGCTGTCAGACAGTGAAATTATGTACTTCAGATAGCTTGGAAATTGTCTCCAAATTCAAAATAAAAGCCACCTCCATGCCAATTGGATGTTCGTACTTAACATATTGTATGATGTTTTGTAGGTGGACATTATTTATCCCACTGAAACTAGATTTTACTCCTGTGGACTCTGATACTGTTCTGTAAATGCATCCTTATACTAATAGCACTAATACTAACATTGGCTGTTAGTGACCGGGCTATGTTCTGTGAAGGTTTTGGACCTACTGCTGCTGGGGGAGGCCTCTTTGGGAACAAGACTGCAGCTGGAGGTCTAGGAACTGGTCTAGGAGCCGGCTTTGGAGCAGGTATGAATGGGACTGTTCATTTGTTTGTGAAATATGTTTAAATTGTAAGTATTTAGCAAAAGGTTATAATAAACCACAAATGCATAACATTGAATAAAGACAAACATATAAAATGAGAGTTTAATGTGTTAGCAGTGGGTACTGGGCCGATGTCTCTATTTGGGAATAACAAGACCCTAACTTCAAATCTGGGAACAATGGGAGCATTCGGAAACCAGGGATTCACCACAGGAACCAACACTCTTGGCTTTGGTGCACCTCAACAACCTGTTGGTAAATATCCCTTCTGTTTCTTACCCCTGTCACTTGCTCTTTCCAGTTTTGAATATTTCATAGCTGACTGATATGATTCCATTACTCAACGATCATCAAACCCTTGACTAATGGATTCTGGTTCACCAGTGTAGGGCTTCTGGTTCTCCCGAGGAGATGGTTGGGAAGGACTGCCTTAGCCTTGTCTTTTTGTACCATGTCATTACTCTGGATGTCCGCCGAAGACACTATCTGAATAATAATACACAACATAATGGTTATAATGGTTTCTAAATCCTTCATCTGCTGAACTTGTCTTTGTCTAATCCCAGCGCTGACAGACCCTAACGCGGCGGCAGCCCAGCAGGCAGTGCTTCAGCAGCAGATCAATGCTCTGGCCTATTCTCCCTTCGGAGACTCCCCTCTCTTCAGAAACCCCTTGTCTGATCCCAAGAAAAAGGAGGAGCGTCTTAAGCCCACCAATCCGGCAGCTCAGAAGGCATTGACGACACCCACACACTACAAGTTGACGCCACGGCCTGCGACACGTGTGCGCCCCAAAGCTCTGACCTCCTCAGGCTCCTCAAAGTCTCAATTGTTTGATGGGCTGGATGACGATGAGCCTTCTCTAACCAATGGAGCCTTCATGCCCAGGTACAGGGGTTTCATGTAGTCTTTGCACCCAACTGCTGTGTTGATGTTCTGGCAAATTAGTATATCCCATTTGGTCTTGTATGTATGGTGAACCACATGGGATGCTGGAACTCTCATTATGCTTTTGTTTGACCTCAGAACAGAATAATTTATTACTTACCTCATGAGTAGAGATTATTTTGGACGAGAGAGAAATGTATTCATGGAACGGCAACCACGTCAGTCATGTTGTGGTTGTATGCTTTGAAATGATCACAGGGACCTCAGAACTTGGGGAATCAATGGCCAGTCATTGTTTTCACTGAATCTCTTATGCATTGGTACAGAGAATATCTTCCATGCAACTTATCCCTTGAAATTTTGCATTACATTCCCTCCCTTTGTATTATTATTTTTATCTACAATAAGGCCAGCAACAACCAATTAATTTTTGATTCGTTAGGTCCATGTGGGACGCCAAAAAAAGTCTATGAGGACTTAAAGGGGGAGCCCATTGGTGCAGGGGTTGAATTTTCTTCTGGTCATTCCCATTTGAATGGACTTAATAACCATCAAAAGTGTTCCTTTTAGCTGTTGTGCCTTATAATTGTCCTGACTGGCAGGTGTGATTAACAAGTCTGATTAAATGCAAGTTGCTATCTATGTCCTAAATTAAACTATTGCTTTATTTAAAGAATTTCTGTTTGTTTTTCCTTTTTATCTGACATCTGACCATGCACAGCAGTGGTAGTCCCAGCCTGGGAACTGTAGCCTACCTTTGGTGTTATGAAAGAAGTATATTTTAGAATCCATGCTGCTGATCAATTATTGGAACCTTCTGTTTGATTTGGCTCATAGGAATTCCTAGTAGTACCAATAATTATGCCATGAAATTAGGTGCTGCTATTTGCTTGTCTCTTTCTTTATGGTACTGGTATATGGTTTGGTGTATTTGTTTTATATATGGATCTTAGCTGGTCTGTGGTTGTCTCAACTCTGTTGTTTTTGTGGTTGTAAATCAGGAAGAGCATCAAGAAACTGGTGCTGAAGAACCTGAACGGCAGCAGCTTGTACAGCAGCCCAATCAACAGAGACACAGATGACCTGGGTTCTCCACCAGAGTACCCCCTCAATGGACTAAGGTCTCTCTTGCGCTCTCTCTCTGTTTGTGATGGCCATTCAAGGCTTCATTAATGTTCTTCTAGCAGCAAGTTAATATGCCATCAGTGTGAAATCAAAATAAATTAAATTATTGACATCTATAAGGCAATCTATCTAAAAAAAATCTGGAGTTACGGTACCTTAAGTCCCCACATGAAGGCCATATCTGGGCCAGTAGTGAATCTACATGCAGCTAACCATGTCTGTCTCCCACAGCGCCAGTGTGGATGAGGATGATGATGTGAGGGAAGTGGTGGTAGGGGCTACAGAGGATGACCTGGAAATCAACAAGTTCTACACTAATCCCATTGCCAAGCCCATTATACAGCCCAGCCTGCAAGACACCATCTCAGAGCTGAACGCCCATAGGGTGGGCCATGGGGGTAGGAACGGCCTGGAGGTGAGTCTACAGTCTGATATAACCAAGGAGTGGGATAATGGTGAATGTTGCTTTCTGTAATAACCCTGTTCCCCATTATATGATACCCCTTTTAGCCAGGCTCATACTGTTGTGCTCATGTTTGCATACCCTTGGAATTTGTAATATATGTACCATTGTAAAGTGAGGAGGCAAAACGCACCTTTTATTTCTTATGGGATTCATATTCTTCTGTAGGTTATAACAGAATGGCACACTAATAAAACAAAACATGGCAACAAAGAACAAAATGGCTTGATGATATTAAGGTCAGGAGACTGATGGCCACTCCAGAACCTTCACCTTTTTCTGCTGTAACCACTGGAGGGTAAACTAGGTCTTGTGCTTAGGGTCATTGTCATGCTGAAAAGTCCAAGAGCGTCCCATGTGCAGCATTCATGCAAAATAATGTAAATTGTTTGCTAGTATTTTCTTATAACATGCTGCATTCATCATGCCATCAATTTTCACAAGATTCCCTGTGCCTTTAGAGCTCACACACACCCAGAATATCAGTGTGCCGCCACCATGCTTCAGTGGGGATGATATTCTGCTCTCTCTAGGCCTTGTTGACCCCTCTCCAAACATAGCGCTTATGCTGTTGACCACAAAGCTCTATTTTGGTCTTGTCACTCCAAATGACAGTCTGTCAGACGCTGTGAGGCGTGTCAAGGCTTTTTTGTGGCATTGGCGCAGTAAAGGCTTCTTTCTGAGAACTCCACCATGCAGCCCATTTGTGTTACAGTATCATTGTATCCTGCTCGTTGAAAAAACACACTTTTTTCCAGCGCAACGTGTACTTCGTCTGAGGTTACCTGTGGCTTTCTCTTTGTATCCCAAAACAATTGCTGTTTGGCTGAAATCTTTTCTGCAATACCTGACCTTGGCTTGGTGTCGAGATCCCTGAATTTTCCACTTAAGTGATTGAACAGTGCTGACTGACATTTGCGAGGCTTTGGATATCTTTTATATCCTTTTCCATCTATATGACGTTCCATTACCTTGTTACGCAGGTCTTTTGACAGATAATTTCATCTCCCCATGGCTCAGTATTTAGCCTGCTCAGTGCATCCATGTTTTGAGCTGACAAACTCATTGACTTTATACACAGACACTAATTGTAGTGTCACCTTTAATTGCCATTTTCACCTGTGTGTGTCACTTTGTGTGTCTGTAACAAGGCCAAACATTAAATGGAAGGTGAACTTTTGTTCAGGGTCAATTGGGTGATTTCTGTTATCATTATGATTTAAAAGGAACCAAACAACTGATAATTAATGGCTTCACTTGATCAATATCCTTAAATAATAGGGTATGGAAACCTAGGAGCAAATCTGTGTGTATTTGGATGTTTCTGACAGTTTCGACCTGCAATCTTCTGTTTCTAGGTGAGTAGCGAGGATATATCCCTGGGGGACGACTCTATACAGGAGGAGCGAGAGGAGGTGGAACAGGAGGTGGCCCCGCACCCTGCTGGTATTGTTCTGGGTCGTGTGGGCTACTACACCATCCCCGCTATGGATGAGCTGGCTAAGATGGTGGATGAGAATGGAGAGTGTGTGGTGGAGAACTTCACCGTGGGTCGAAGAGGTAACTTACTGTCATGAGTTGTTGCTCACCGCTCGGTGGAAAAAAATGCTCGCTAGCTTATTTTGGGGTTTTGTGGTTGGGTCTCAGGTTATGGCTCAGTGTTCTTCCATGGTGAGGTGAACGTGACAGGGCTGAACCTGGATGAGATTGTTCACTTTCGACGTAAAGAGGTCATCATATACCCTGATGACAAGAACAAGCCACCTGTCGGGGAGGGGCTGAACAGGTCAGTGACTAGATGGGAAGGCACTGCCTTATATACACATTCTCATTCTGTTTGCAGCTGAGGCGTAACTACAATGTACCACCTTTCTGCCACCTTTTATTTCTTCTACATTTAGTCATCTAGCAAATCAGGTTAAGATTGCTTTTTGAGCCGTCTACACAGCCTGTTAGGGGTAATTATGTGGTCTTCAGCCAGGTCAGAGCTAGAAGAATAGCAATACAACATTTCATAAAAATCCCTTCTCTTTTCTCAACACATCTCTCAGGCGAGCAGAGGTGACTCTAGATGGAGTGTGGCCTAACGATAAGACCACCTGTACTCAAATAAAGAGCCCTGAGCGCCTGTCTGAGATGAACTATGAGGGCCGCTTGGAGAACGCCTCACGCAAACAGGGCGCCCGCTTCCTTGAGTACCGCCCCGAGACGGGCTCATGGGTGTTTGAGGTATGCATGCCTAGGCACCCCATACTCTCGTGTTTATCTTTCCCCCTTCCAGGGTCTAACTCCTCACTTTTGGTCCGCAGGTGGCCCATTTCTCGAAATATGGCCTACAAGACTCTGACGAGGACGAAGAGGTCCCTTTAAAAGCGGATCCCAAGAAGCTGAAGACTGCTACAACAATTCCTTCAGGCCTGCAGAAGCTTCCTCCTTCCCAGCAGCAGGTGGCGCCACAGGCTCAGGTAGATGGAGCAGCACAGCGCTTCCTCCCACTTTGACATTGACCCAGTGCTCTCTACATCACCTGGAAGGCCACAGTCCAGATATAGACTAAATACACATGATGATGCAATTTTTAATGTGGGTTCTTCTGCTTATGTCTGCTTTTGCATCACACATCATGGGCTTAATTCAATAGGTTTGAATGGGAACTGTTCTACAAAATTCTTTAAAAAATGCGAAACTGATGATCGACATTTCTTATAAAGTAGATTGTAACGCTAAAGTTGAATTTACGAGGTGGCTTTCTATAACGAAATCTATATTGTTGTTAGGTCTGTTTTGTCAGATGCTTCTGTTTAAAGTCTAGTACAGTTTCTAGGCCGAGAGACTGATAATGGTACTTCAGAAAGCTTCATATTACCATGCATTTCTTTTAAATACATTATTTATTCAGAGATGTTTTTTGTATATCTTTTTCAAACAAGTATTAAAAAGTGTGATGTATGATTACCTGCTGGTATTGTGCAACTCTGCAGGATATTTTTATGAAATCAAGGCACAAAAAAGTTACATATGCTCTTGTGCTCAACACAACATGTTTGTGGATACAACAATTGACCATAGTGTGATTACGATATGTAAGAATGCCCCTTAGCTGCCTTATTTTGATTATAAACCATTATCAATGTAATTTGAACAGGAAAATAAATGTCTTCCAGCCAATTAGCATTCAATGTTCAAACCGCCAGTTTGTATTTCCTGAGTGGTAGGTCTTGGCTCTGGTTTAGGGTTTAAGATTTTATAACGTACTCTTGGGGTGTTAATGAGTGAATCTATAAAATCTTGTATTGGATTTGATAATACTAAGAAATAAACTGATTAAATATGTGGTGTTTCAGTCTTGTGTGTAGAAAATTGTTACAAGTGTCAACACATCTGTACCACTTGCTGCCCTCTCTGACCTGGAACCAACTGTTTTCTACAGAGATTATCCATTTTATTTCCATTTACCTCAATGTTTTAGTGATTCTTTTTACTTTTGTTTTATTACCCCTTTTTGATGTGTGTAACCTTATACTGTGTGATTGCACTTTCCATGCTTTTTGTCCAGCCCATGGGGGTGCTAGAGCTGCTGAGTCGCGTGTCTGAGGTGGACAGTGACATGGCTGATATTACCCAGGATGCTTCTGGGGACAGCTTGCTGGAAGAGGAAGGGGAGAGTGGTGTCGGGGAGGAGAAAGGGATTCGGCTGGGAACTGTGACCCCAATGGAGCACAACCAGCTTCCAGTCTCAGCTTCCGGTCAAATCGCTTCCTCTATGGGGATCAACCCTCACACGTTGCAGGTAACATAACTACTCTCCCACACTGCCTGCCTGTTAAAGTTTACAGTCCGGTGTCTTGGCCTGTGCATGTTTTACCTGATATATATAAATGTATTACTAATTGTAGCTATGTGGAATCAGATCTGCCTTTGTGATTTATATGGTTGTAGACTGGGTAAAAGCGGTGCCTGTCTGCCCATAATCATCACTGGTTTCCCCGCTGCTCACCACTTTCTGCAGGATGTGTTCTGTGTCTTGGATATCTTTCCCACCGCTGAGCACTACTGCACTGCATCTAGTGCCTGCTAATATATGCTGTGCTGATCACTGAGAACCTCAATCTCCAAAAGATTTTGTCAATCCACTAGTCAGATTCTAATCACAAAAATAATTTCTTTTTGTCAGTGTGTGTCGTGTCACTATTTTTATCATAATTTCATATAACCCTAACTTGTGACACTTCAATTTTTTCAGATAATGAAGGCATCTTTGTTTGCTGAGGATGAGGATGGTGACATGTTCCAGGAGCAGGGAGGAAGGAAAAGCTCTGTATCTGGGACCTCCCCTCGCATGCTTCTGTCTGGCATGCAAGGCCGTCCCTCCAGTAAGTCTGACACCCACACTCATTCTAGTCAATAGCTTGGGCATACGTAGCCATTCATAAGACACACATTCAGTAGAATGGGTAAGTGTGTACTGTAGATGTGCAAGCATTTTTCTTTCAACCTTCCTAAAGTGACATGTGTCCTCTTATTCAGTGTGAAACTAGACACAACTCAATTGAAAGTTATCTAAAAGGAATGTTCTAAACTTAACAACCCCATGAAACATCAGTCACTGATATTGTATCGGATCCTGTGAGTAGTGGTTCCAAATGGACCACCATTTCTTATTTTTGGTCATCTAAATAAAAAATATTTAACTTGTGGGTTACCTGTTGGGAGTGGACTGGCAGGGGTTGCTGTTGGGAGTAGACTAAGTTGATTAAGCCTTAAGGGAATTTTCACTACTTTTATTGGCTCATGAAGACCCAATTTGAGGCATTGTTCCACCAGAGCTTCCACGTAATTGGACGGGACTGTGAACAAGATTGGAAAATTGAGTTTACAATGAGACAATCCAACATTCCTGAATGAAGCAGTTCCTGTTCTTGGATCTGTTCAGTGATTGACTTTTGTGTATTCAGTCTTTCAATTTGATGTTAGTAATTGTTGCTCTCTCACTCTCTCTCTGTCCAGTTGGTGGGCTCCTGCAGACTCGTTTTAGCGGTGCAAGTCTTTTCTCTCAGCTCCCTGAGGTGGCCTTTGGAGCTGGCCTTCCCGGGAGGCTCTCTGTGTCTCGGGTGGCTGTGCCTGAACCCTCACGGCTCTCCCCCTGGCCCTCGCTGGGTACCTCCTTGCTTTTGCCTGCCCCAGCGGTGGAGGCCGCTGTACGAACCGTGGGGGCTCGACACCTGGGCGGACCTGTGGCCTCCGAGAACTCTGTCACTCTTGGCAAGGTAATGACCCGCTTCGTTATAATGATGCTTTATGTGGCAATCATAACATTGGTGAAATGTTATCTTGGCAGTAGAACCATGAAAATACGTTCAGTGCAAAATTGTTAAGTCACAAAAAATTATGCCTGAGTGGGGACTAAAGTAAATATGCATTCATTCTGATCTGCTCCTTTATGTGAATGTCAGGAACTGAATGGAAAAGTTGTGTAAGACCTGTTTATTTGGCTCTGTAAATAAGTCTGTTTTTATTGCCACTTAAAGATGTAGTATATTTCACAATCTGACAAAGTACTAGCTTAATTTTAATTCTTCATGTTGTGGTCCTGGAATGTGTTGTGGTTCTTGGGTTATATTTGAGCATTTTACACGTAATTTAAAAGCCATAATTATGCTGGCTTACCGGAATGTAGTCATGATTGTGAAAGTCCTTCAATTTGATTAATGTCTGTAGTGGGACTGAGTCAGTTTTGTCTGTTTGACTGCACATTCTATGAGTAGTTGTAATCAGACTTCCCATCCATCTAGGGCCGTCTTTTAATGGATGCAGCTTTGTTCATGGGCCAATCCTTCCGGGTGGGCTGGGCTTCTGGCTGGACACTGGTCCACTGTGGAAACAAGCTGAGTGGGCCTGGGGACAAGGTACAGGACCAGAGAGACCTTGAAGCTGGAGGCTTTGGATTCTTGGCCAAAACTGCTAAGAGCAAACCGTAAGCCCCACACTCACCACTGTCACCAGAATGGGATCCAGACAAGTGTTTGAGGCTTGTTGCAAGTAAACTCTAAACTCTACCTCACATTTCTCTCCTCATTCTCAATCTCTCCATTCTGTCCTCCGCTATCTCACTCTCCCTTTCCACCGCACAGACTGTCCGACAGTCCGTTCAAGGTGGCGATTGAGAAGGTGGTTGGCCTGGTGCCACGGGACAGTGAGGAGAGCCAGGCGGTGTACCAGCGGCCCCTGGAGATTGCTCTAAAACACAGCAACATCAGTTCCAAGGGGTCCTGCCCCTTCATTCAGCCTCAGAGTGGGGTGGCAGCCCTGCACGAGTATGCAGAGTGGATCACTGACATCAACCAAGAGGCTGGTGCTGGCAACTGTAAGGAATAAAATACATGCACACAGGGCTGTCACAATTATTATGTAATTTCCTGATCACGATTGTTTAAGCCAGATTGCAAAAGGTTTAAGATTGTTGTCCGTAAAATAATTGCAGACTTGATTCCTCAATCCATGTATCTTATCATATGTTTTAGGAGTCGGTCATTTACTGAAACTAGTTTTTTTATATTTCCGTATCTTTAAGACTAGTTTAAATAGTTTAGCTATGCACTGTAATGTAATTTTGCAACATGATTTCATAAACAAACGCTTATTCACCTATCTGTTGCATCAAATCTGATCGACAAAAGAAAAAACACTCAAGCGTGGGAACAATACTTTTTTCATTTTCAACCTTATTTTATAATTTAATAATGCACAATAAAATGTCTATAGAAATAAATGTATGTTGCCACTTTGCGTAGGATAACTTCAAACACGTTTTGCTACGTAAGGAGTAATGCTGTTTCAAAAAGACGAGACTAGTATTTGAGGTAGAGCGAGAAGTGAAATGTCACGATGTGCTGCACAATGTTATTGTCATTGCTTTGCGATTTTGTTTTGTAAACATCAGTCGTTAACAACATTGATTTAGTGGTAGTTCCTAACCTGTATACAACTGCACCGCTCTGGGCGCATTTTGGTTTTAAGCCAAATTAAGAGGTAAGCCCAATCATTTCAAGGCGCTCAAAAGCGCAAACACCACACCTGAAGAATCATCTCCAGATCCACCGTGTGTATTTTTACTATTAAATAAGTTTAACTCAGTAATAGTGGCATAACATTACCAATACAATCGCAATTATTTGTGTGACAAACATGGGTTGTCATCATGACAGCCCTACCCACACAGGTAGATGGCTCACACTGTTTTGGTCCTATTTTAAAATCTCCCAATCCGAAGGCAGTCTCTGTAACTTGAGACGTAACTTCATGCTAATTAATAATATAATAATGTTTCCCATTTGTTGTAGCCGTCTTGGGTCACTGGGCTCAGGTGTGGACTCTCTGTGAGGCCTTGTGGGGGCATCTGAGTTCAACCGAGACAGCGAACGAGCCTGTTACCAGTGGCTACTTGGAGCAGCTGCAGAGGAGGAGGAGCTTCTCAGCCTGGCTGTCCCACAGCGCCACCCAGAGAATCGAGCAGGAGGTAGGCCTGAACCAGGGAGGTCACGTGGAGGACATCTTCAGCTACCTGACTGGACACCGCATTAGTGACGCCTGCAGGCTGGCTCAGAAGAGTGGTGAGGAGAGGGGACTGAAGGGGTGACAAAGGTTTTGTATCTCAATGCACCAAACTGTTGATTTCATCTCTCTGATGGATTTTTTAACTGCCTAAGGATGGCCTGTTTCACTTGCAGTGAGCTCCTTTGACTGCATGTTGCGGGTTCACAGCAACAGCTTCCAAATGCAAATGCCACACCTGGAATCAACTCCAGACATTTTACCTGATTAATTTATGAAAAAATTATTAAGGAATAGCCGACACCTGTCCATGAAACGGCTTGAGTCAATTGTCCAATAATTTTATTTTCCTTGAACAAGATATGTCTGCATATTAAAGAGCTGTAATTCCTAAAACCTTCTAATTGATTCTAATGGATGTGATTACACTGAAATTAAAGCACTTAAGAGAGGATGCACTTTAACAAAATACATTAGTTACAGTTAAATAATGAATATGAGCTTGAACAGCCAATGTAACAACTAGTCAATTATTTCTGGGCTTAACTGTATATCACCGTCCCAATATTCATGGACTGCACTGGGTGTGAGTTTGAATTTATTAGACATTTAGAGTTTTTCTTTCAAGAACTGATTTTCAGTTTTAACCAGTGGCTGCAGCAGCGTGCGCCCGAACAACCGACTGCTTCACACAAAGGCCTCACTAGTTTTTGGGTTTAATTCTGATCCAACCCTAATTTTGCCAAACGTCACAATGTCTAACATATTCCTTTTTATTGATTTTTGTGCAGCTTCTGACCCATAGTACAGCTGAATTCTGTCATATTAGATATTCCTTAAAGACCTAGGCCTTTCATTTGTCTATTAGGTACCTCAATGTTTAACCTAATGGGCAGGATTTACTGTAAGGTCTTTTAGATGGCTAAGTGTGTGTGTGTGTGTGTGTAGGGGACCACCGCCTTGCACTGCTGCTGTCCCAGGCTGCAGGTTCTCAGTTTGGCCGGGAGCTTCTGGCGCTTCAGCTTGCGGACTGGAACCGGATGCAGACAGACTCCTTTCTTCAAGAGGAAAGGCTTCGCATCTTCGCCCTGTTAGCAGGGAAACCTGTAAGAAACTTTGTCTCCAGATGCTCCGGTTTGTCATGCCAGTCCTATCAAATACACTGCTGCACCTATAGAAGAGACATCCAAATGATGAAATGCACCATTTCTTTTGGTTAATTCCCTTATTTGGATGGAAATATGTAATTGTGCAAATTGATTGTGGTTAGGTCAGAATCTCAGTCCGGTGACCTTGCAATACTTGTGACTGGCCAAGCTGCTACCTCCAAACTCTCCCTCACCGTGCTGTAGACTATTGGCATTTTTTGCCTTTTAATAAGTGATGAACTCACACTTTCTCTGACTGTAGGTGTGGCAGTCTACAGACTGTGTGGTAAATGTTTGTTCGGAGCTGGACTGGAAACGTTGTCTGGCAGTCCACTTGTGGTACATGTTACCTCCAACCGCCTCCATCGCTGATGCCCTGGCCAAGTATGAGGTTGCTTTTCAAGGCTCTGATGAAGGTCAAAAGTATGCCTGCGCCCCCCTTCCCCCTTACCTTGACCAATCAGAACAGCTGGAAATGGAAGAGGAAGACGAAGTTAAAAGGCCACTCTACGACATCTGCTTTCACCTTCTCAAACTCTACAGTGACCGGTACTACACAACGCACCACACACTGCACCAGTATAAACTTTCCACAATGCATTGCTTTAGTCTGTCAACAGAGATGGAAATAGATTACCACTTTACATAAAAATTCTCTAATCCTTATTTTTTGTTGTAATGCCAATTCAGTAGGAGAAAGTGATTTACCGATGGTGTGGTTTTGACTGATTAATGACCCCTCAGCCTCTTTCTTTCCTAGGCATTACAGCCTGCAGCAGTTGTTGGACCCCCTGACAGTGACACATGAGCGTCTGGACTACCGTATCAGTTGGCACCTGTGGTCGGTCCTGCAGGCACTGCACTACACACACCTTAGCCTTGCCCGACAGGGCCTCATACACACCAGCTATGCTGCCCAGCTGGAGAGTGCTGGCCTCTGGGACTTGGCCATCTTTGTCCTTCTGCACATACCGGATGACATGTATGTAGCACCACAAACACACGCTATTATACATTTTTGTTAATGTATGCGTCTATGTGTATACATTATTAATGACTTCTAGTACCGTAGCCAAATTTAGCCTTCAAGTTGTGACTTCACCTTCTGGTTTGACATACTGCATTTCGTTCTACTGTACCTGTTCTGTTCAATGACAATACAATCGAATCTAATTTGCCTTTACACATTTAGAATTGCAGTTTGTACCTGTATTTTTGCCTTCATTGCACCTATACATACGCATCTATACACCCCACTTGTAACATACATTATTCTGGTACATTTTCTGCTCTCTTCTATTTGGACTTCTGGTTAGTTGCTAGCTGCATTTTATTGTATTGTACTTTTTTTTAATTCATTGTATAAAAAAGATTTTCTAGCTACCTAGCCTGTAAGCTATACAGTCAGCAATGCAGTGTTTAGATTTTTGATGTTCTTGACAGATTTAAACAACAAAAATCATGTTACTTGCTAATAAGAAATTAGGATATGTAGACCATAGGCATGTGTGAATTTGACCATAGGCTCCGTTAATTCCACCCCATCATTTGTCTCTACCCAGGCTGCGAGAGCGTGCAGTGAGGGAGATGCTGCATCTTCATTGCCCCCTGCTGGAGACACAAGAGTCTGCCAAGAAGGAGCGTTTCCTTACAGAGAGACTACTGATTCCGGAACAGTGGCTCCACCAGGCCAAAGCTACCAGAGCCAGAAGAGAGACAGACCGACACAGAGAGGCACTGCACCTGTATAGAGCAGGCCACTGGAACCTCTGCCACAGACTGGTCATACAACACCTTGCTTCAGGTATCATGTTTATGCACTCTTCCTCTCCCATTTCTCATTATTCATATGTAAGGAAAATCATCAGGCAATGTGCTGAAAAGAACATACTTGCAAGTCAGGTTTACTGCCTGTTACTGTTTACTCTGTTCTATAGGGCTCTGTCTTTTAAAGTTAGGCTCCAGGAAGCAAAAAATAAATCTGTCCTGTTTTATTACCCAGGCAAATTGAAAAAGAAAATCTGTCTTGCTTTGATTGCCCTGTTTGATGTTGCAAACTTCTAATCCTATTCCTTGTCTCTGATGTTGCCAATAGACTGTATCATTAATGATAACCATGACTACCTGTTGGAGTTCCTGGAGGGGCTAGCCGTTGCTGAGCGTAGTGTTCTAATCCAGGACTGGGACATGGCAGGCAGAGTGTATCTGGATTATATAAGAGTCATACAAACCCTACAAGCCATACAACAGGTCTGTTTGTTAGCTGATGTTACATTGCATGACTTCTGTCTGTGCTGTTCTCTTTATTTTTCTTCGGAGATCAATAGTTTGCTTGTTGCAATGATCTTACAGGTAGCTCACCAGGCAACTTACATTTGCATTGCAACGTTTTTCTAAGGCATTAAAAATAATGCTATCTGTGTTAGGTCAGACCACAGGGGTAGCTAAATAACATTAGCATGATAATGTAAACATTTTTGTGAGAGAACTTGACTATGTAAATGTATATATCTGTCATTTTTTTGTCCCATGTGAATAAACAATTAAAAAATTGTTTACTACAAACTGGAACCCCTTGTAATATGTAAAAAAAAGATTTTGTCAAACAGTAGTATCTAAATGCTGGGCAGTAATTTTCCACACAACAAAATAAATTGCCAAACGAGCATTAACAGCAAAGCAGCATGGCACTTTATTATAGATTTTTTTTGGCAGTCATCGACACATGACTTGAGCAGACTGGATGCCTTAGGCAAAATACTGTCAATTTAAGCAAACAATTATTTACTTATATTTTGCTTATTGTCCAGCACCAATTGCTGATCGATGTATTTGTGTAAATGTGTCTCTCTGTATTCAGATGGACAGTGCTGGTTATGAGCTGGAGCGTCTACACACGGAAGTGACATCACTCTGTAGCAGGGTAGAGCTCCTCCCGTGCTCCACCGCTAAAGACCGCCTCGCCCAATCAGGTGAGAGAGCTGTTGGCTCCAATTCGAGGGTGACTGATTTCTGTCTCTGATATAAAACACACAAGTCGTGCTTTTCCTTCTTGACCCTATTCTCTTCTGTATCTTCTGATGTGGCTGGGTTCCTAAATATACCTAACACTGTTCTTGCTTCTGTCTTCAGAGATGGCAAAACGTGTGGCAAACATTCTGCGTGTGGTGTTGAGTTTGCAGCACGGTGGCGAGGGTGGTGAGATTCCCCTGTCCCAGCTCGCACCCCACATTGGCCGTCTGCCCATGCCTGAAGACTATGCCCTCGAGGAGCTTCGCAGTCTCACTCAGTCTTACTTGAGACAGCTTATTGTCAGTTAATGATTTTGCCCAACCGCTCCCCTCTGCCCAGTCTGGACTATGGTCGTTTTTTTTGGATGCAAATGGAGGGGACTAGCCAGGACTGTTTAGTGAGACTGCAGAACTTGGAAATGCAGCAGTGGACTTGCAGTGTATCTTATGCTCCGTTAGGGCTTTGGCACCCCCTGAAGAAAATGGCACAAGAGTGTTGGGTGACGCATTCCTCAGTATGTATGTTTTTGTGGAAATTAAATACCATTTCTTTTCATAATTTTTTGTAATGCCTTTTTGTACTTAGTGGAAGCCTGAGGTGTTTGCTTGTATAAGATGTGTGCTTAAATATTGATCTGCTGATCCCTACTGACTAAGGATTCTTTCCTAACCTGCGGCCCTGTTTAAAGGGACACTCATTTTGTGCTCTGTGTTAATGCCCTGCAAATAATCAGTTTCCACTATTTATGCTTTCTGCCAGATGCTTGTTTGGTTTTTGCATCCCCATATCAAAGTCTTATCAGATTACCATATGTCTTTTAGGATGTGGAATAGCACACAACACCTGATGAACTGTCAATATGTGTATACATTGGGAAGATATATCTAGCTTACAGTACAGGGGATTCATTTTAATGTTCTAATATTGTACAAACAGAAGGCTTGAAATGAAAATGTTTTTGGATACCAAAAGAGATCTTAAGTCAAAAATGAAAATAGGTAAACTTCTATTTTTGTAGTATTTTGTTTAGCTAAGAACGATAGCATGTGAGTATTGGAATGGATAGAAAAATGCGTTGCAATTAGCACTTGATCAAAGATTCTTTCCTATTTTATTGGGACTGTTTTATTAGGGCTGTCTGTTCTTTCATGGTGGATGTATTTTTCTTGTAATCTGCCACCCATCAGAAGTTTTGTGTTGAAGATGAGTCAATTATTTTTTTCTGTGGTCCTTGTTAGGAGTTTGATGAAGATATCATATATTTTAAGTATCATTTACCATTCCCCTGTCCTTGCTCTCTATTTGATCTTTCTTACACCCCCGTTTTCTGAATTTAGATGTTCTGTTTGAATAGAAACGGATGAATGTGGTTGTGTGTGCTGCCACAGTATGTGTATGGCCTCGATCACTCCCCTCGCGCACAGTGCCTTCGATGAGGACGGTCTCCATACTTCTGTTGCCGCCTGTGCTCTGTGCATGATTGTGATTGTTTTTATTAAAGCCTGAATAAAATGCATTCAGTTTGTGTTGAATTGTTAAACAGTGACACCCAATCCAATACATTGGTCATGCGTTCCGTAGGCAGAGATGTCTAGATCTGTCCCTCGCTGTTTTGCTGTCATTCCATTCCTTGCCACTCAATGTCATTGCCAACACAATCACACGTAGCAGAGGGGAATCTAATGTAAATCAACCAAAATCAAGGAGAATTATTCTTGTAATGCCTCCATTCTTCTCGAGGCTGGACTGTGGCTTCCACTAGAATCAAGGCACACACAATGATGAAGAATGTTGTGTAAAAGGCTTGAGTGGGATTACTGGAAACAATCCCATATCCCTCTGCCAGGACAAATGTTATGCTTTACTGTCTAAGGAAACAAGTGACAATGGTAATCCAAACGGGCAGGACTGGCAAAATGCCTCTGGGCTTTTCTGTGTATCTTAGCAGTTATTTCCGTTTCAAGTTATATGGAGAGATGTTTTTATCAAAATGTTCATGCAGTATAGTTTCACATACTATGTATGTGTTAAGATCCAAATGTACATTAGTCTTCAATAACAACCGAATTATGATTAGCTAATAAATACCATTGTGCACTTTTGTATGTTTCTTACTTTCAAGAGCAAGTGGTAAAACATGTTAACGATAGCTACATTTTCACATTGCATATGACATGTTTGTGTCTTGTTACCTTAGCTCAGTGTTTTCCAAGCCTGCTCCTGGAGGCACACTACTCTGCATGTTTTAGATCTCTGCCCTCCCATACCTGATGTAGCTCATCAATGACATGATAATGAGCTGATCATTTGAATCAGGTGTGTTTGATCCGTGAGAGATCTAAAACATGCAGGGCAGTAGGCCTCCAGGACCAAGGTTGAAAAGCACTGCCTAAGATGAAGTCCCAGCCTGGATATGCCCTGGTCTAACCAACGTCTCAGATCCAATTTATCCCACAGACTAATGATTACTACAGTATATAATGAAGAACTAAAGATATCTACTGGTATTGATATTTAACTGCCCCAGACTGTCTTTTCTGGTTTATATTTTTTCTCCGAAGCATGTTGCTGCACTTGTCTGATTCATGCAATATATATATAACACTTGATTGTCTAATGATCTGATGGGTAAGTTATGAATTGGAACAGGGCGAGTCAGAATATAAACACATTGTAGGCGTTCAGGGCCCTGGAGGCCATTTTATTTAACATTTATTAATGACTGCAGGCTCTGCTTAGCTCTAGGTGGCTCGTCTGATGCAGTCGGTATCCGACTGGGAGGTTGGTTGAGCACAGCCAGGGAGCAGGGCTTCTCATTGGGCGTGGCTGGGTGTGTTGGGCCTCTCATTTTGAAAAGGCAGTGGACATCACCTTTATATTTTTGTTGACATTGATTCATCTATCCAATAAATACAATAGATTACATGACATGATTGATTCATGGCATCAAATAATCTTTCCCTTATAACACATGCATTAATTATGTAGAGTAATTTACCCCACCACATACCATTTAATGCAAGATGTTTTATGAGTCAAAAATGCTATGGAAACCATCCAAATTAAGATTTTTTATTCTGCCCATGAAGTGGAAATGTACTCTTAATATAAACAGCCTTGTCACACTGTTTTCATTCACATGTCTTTAAGGTGAAAACAACTCTGGTGGGGAAATGTGTATGTACTGTCTTAACACGTTTTTAGAATTCCAGTTGGATGGAAAGTTACCTAATGTCTTAAGTTATTCTCAACATGTTTTTGCAAGACAATGAGACCCAAAACTTAAAATCAAGGTGTTAGAGATTTTTCAAGTCTGTTTTTCTTCTGCTCACAGTAATTTGTTTATTTAATTATATTTAAGAAATATAATCTCAGAATCACAAATGTTGTACTGGGCCATTTGTTACAGTTGACTTATATCCTTTGTTCATAGAACACAAAGAGCTTTGGATTGTATGACTGCAGCTAATGAGGCTTTTCCTCATTACACACAAACACTACCAATTAGAATTTATTTAGTAGCTAAATAACATGATTACTTTTCAGTAATGATGCAAGTTACCTTGACTTTACTGTAAACATACTTTGCCTGAGGGGATCAACCATTTAATTAATCCAGGACAAGTTCTTATTTATCTTCATAGACATTAAAACTAGATAATTTACATAATCCCTACGGCCACTCACATCATCCTATACAAAAACAGGGACTAAGGGATGCTGATGAAATTATTTTATTTAAGGTGCTGTTTAATGATCTGGGTGTAGGACTTTCAGGTAAGTGGTCGTCTACTGCACTTATCTTCTCTACTGCAATTATCCAAAAAATATATGTAGTTATTCACATTAAATAAGTGGATTTTTGGGAACATTGCTTTAAGAATTAATTTGTATTCAATGTGTAGAGACATTTAAATGTCTGTTTTGTCATTTGAAATTTAATGTGATTACTCCTAACCATTTTCATTAAATAACACATTCTAATTTATGTATTTTTTGGGCTGGAATAAAGATCCACAGAAGTTATTTTTATTTGAGTAATATATAGTGTGTTGATAACAATGCAATACCTTACTATAACGGTAAGATTAAAATATACTACTTAACATATTTTTTTTCCCTGAATCTTAAAATGTAGACCACCTATTTTAATGATCTATGATACACCCTGCCTGGTACTAGGCATGCAAAACCTGCTCATTAAAAGGGCCTTTGTTAATTGTATTTTCAACCACCACTTTTAAAGAATGTGACAGCTGTTATACAATAAGAAAAAAAATATCACATTGTGTAAACCAAAGATTTTCCCATTCTGACACCACTAAAAAAGGGTTTGCTTCTGTGGGTAACACTTAACATAGATATATCATCCTAACAATGTTTGTTAATTTATCTACGGGGGGGGAGAAAATGATAGAAAAACTAACATACTAAAATCAAGGACCTAATTTGGAAGAGGAACACACTTTGCCTTAAGAACAGCTGCAATCCATGGAATGCTGTCAGTCCAGTCCTGAACTGTGTGTAGTGAAATATTGTGCCATTTTTCAAGAACAAGAAAAGCCTCCTGTTATTACTGAGGTAAAAGTTTACACTGCACTCCAGAATTTCTCATAAATATTCAATGATGTTCAGATCTGGTGATTGTGAAAGACCATGGAATTTTGATGTAATCCTGGTGTTCATTAAACCACTCTTGAATTAGTTTAGCGGTGTGCCTGATGGCATTTACAAAATAGTGTAACATCATAAGGGAACAGTAGTTACACCAGAGGGTGCATCTGGTCCTTGGCTGTTACACAACCATGCAGAGCAATCATCAAACTAAATGACTCCCACAACAAGGCTCCCCAAACCATTATGGAACTTTGAATAGATGAGGGTTGGAGAGGATTTATAGATAGGATTCGTACTAATTGCATCTAAGTGTACACTTAGGTAGGAGTGATGTCTATGGTCCTTAGGTAGAGTTGAACATTTACACTTGTCAAATGTCCTCTCTAAGCATGCAGCCTGTTTTATATCCACCATCATTATTGAGGCAACTTATCAGACAATTTCTCTCTTAGAGGTAACAATCAAAAACAAGACTCATGATGAAAGATACTAATACCTGCAGTTTTATCTCAGAGCAGATCCACTGGCACAGCGATATGAACAACACCCAGCCCAGCTCTGTTGCCTTCTTCATCCTCCAAGGTCTGGGCAGTCTGGGGGAGAAGAGGATGGTTCTGTTTGTCATCTTCCTACTGGCATACACCATAATACTAGGAGGAAACAGCATGATCATCTACCTGGTGCTGGACACACTACACTCACACCTACATGAGATCACAGCTAAACTGTGTGTTAAAGTAAACACCAGGGGCCTCATTTATCAAGCGTATCTACACAAATCTGTGTGTATTCTATGGGCTCAATCATTTCCAGCAAACAGGTTTATCAACATGAACATTTGCTTGAGAATGGAAGTAGATGTATGCACATACATGACCATGTGTAGGCAGAGTGCCAAGTGCTATAATTTTGTAACGGCTTGTCAAACATAACCTAGTTGAAGTAGAAAAAAAGGGTATACATGATTTCATTCATTTTTCTGTTGGGAATTCAAGCAATGTTTGTCAGTCAGTAGGCCTCTCGTGTAGTTTGACCCTGTTAGTGCATTTCACTGTTCTCTAAAAACTAGCTCTTTGAAATGCAGTGCCGCTCCAGTTTGAGCACCGCCATCTCCCAATCATCCGAAGTTCCCATTATATTCTTCTGCTATAATAACTGAGCGACCGTTTATCACATGGCTACAATAAAAAAATAACTGTACCCTATATTGATTATAATTCATAACAAATTAACAGACGTGGTTAATTTGCTTTAAATAGCATGCATGATCTATTAAGAAACAATGCATGAATTCACAATGAAAAATAATTATAATGAATTGTATCAATTGAATTCACACATTTTCAAATGTATTTTATTAATATATATTAAGATTTTTCTGAGTAAATACGTTTTCTTGACAAGCAGTTATTTTATTTCATCACATGCATGGTCATGGCTGAGCATAAACATAGAATATTCTCAAGCAAACATTTATAACGATTAATCACACAATTTGTGTGGAAATGATCGAAGGCCTTGTTAACACTTTGCAATCCTCTTTTGTCTTCCTACAGGTGCGGACTGACCCGAAGCTGGGCTCCCCCATGTACTTTTTCCTCCACAACCTGTCCTTTGTGGACATGGTGTATACCACGGTCACCATCCCTAACATGTTGTCAGGCTTCCTGACTGACGTCAAGACTGTGTCCGTCCCCGGCTGCTTCCTCCAGATGTACTGCTTCATTCACTTGGGC
>JACXGJ010005002.1:0-41799 GCA_016801105.1 Esox niger
CACCAACACCCAACACCAACACCCAGCACCTACACCCATCACCAACACCCAGCACCTTCACCCATCACCAACACCCATCACCAACACCCAGCACCAACACCCAGCACCAACACCCAACACCAACACCCAGCACCTTCACCCATCACCAACACCCAGCACCTTCACACATCACCAACACCCAGCACCTTCACCCATCACCAACACCCATCACCAACACCCAGCACCAACACCCAGCACCAACACCCATCACCAACACCCAGCACCAACACCCATCACCAACACCCAGCACCTTCACCCAGCACCAACACCCAGCACCAACACCCATCACCAACACCCAGCACCAACACCCAGCACCAACAACACTCAATTTATTCCAACAATCCCAGTACAGCCCGGCAGATCACTGTGAAAGGAGCCGTATTTTCCTTGCGCCTTCTGCAGATGACAGACATTTCCATGTTGTTACCTCTCCAGCATAACCAGTGACCAGATGAAATGTTCTTCCGTGTCTGTTGTTGATCAGATAAGTTGCTGAAACCCGGGAAGTTGGTTGAGATTAAGGTGGGCGGTGGCTCTGCCAGTCTGAATCTGCCCCACCTGGCGAAGGACGATGAGGGTCTGTACACCCTCCGCATGTGGACGAAGGACGGCACTGCCGAGCACAGCGCCTACCTGTTTGTAAAAGGTAAAGTCTTCTGCTCTTAAACTGTTTCATTTGGGGATAATATCATTTGATAATATGATCCCACCTTGTCTCCTTATTCCTATGTTTCCAGTTACTCTCCTTATTCCTGTGTTTCCAAGTTGTTTCCTTAATCTCTTCTATTCCCCAGATGCTGTCCCCTCTGTGGCTGGAGCACCTGGGGCGCCAATAAGTGTCAAGGCGTTTGACATCAACTCTGACTATGTCCTGGTAGCCTGGAAACCCCCCAACCTCACCAAAGAGGCACCCATTACTGGATACTTTGTGGACAAGTCAGTTTTACTCATTTAAGACCTTCAGTCTCCATGCAGAATCTCAGTCAGTAATAACAAGTGTTATTACTGTGGTAAAAGGCAGGTCTGTTGGGTGTTAATGAACGTGAAATGATTGAGAGAACCTTGGTTCTCACTACTAACCCAATGTTTCACATGGTCAGCTAGTCCAGTACAACAACTGATTCTGTGGGCTCAGTGGATCGGACCGTGCTACTTAGATAGCCATGTCCGTCAATCTACCCCTCCCCTACACACCCTGAACGGTGCCTAGACTATTTCACCTCCCTCTGCATGAACCCGGGATGCTGTCTGTGTGCCGCAGCCAGGAATAACATTACATGTTGATGTTGCCCATATCCATTCCAGTAATTAAGCTCAGGTTTCTACCCCGAGCGACTTACATACATTATTGATTACATACATCTAGAGTACTGTACACCGATCTGTATTTATATTTAGAGGGAGTAGGAGAGGGGATGAATGAGGCGACTGGAAGTATTGGATGATTAGGCCAACATCATGTTTTATGGGGCTGGATTTGATGTATAGCCAGGACACTGGGTTTAATATCTCTACCAGAAAGTGAAAAGGGATCACCAAAGACCACAGAGACTCGGGACAGCATCCTAATCCAAAAGAGGGCTCCCTACACAGGGATATGTCCCCTCCACTCCATTGGGTCATTGGGATTTGATCATTAGACCGAAGAGAGCAAGGCCTCAGGGGTGACTGATTCTGCTTAGCATCTGAGGCAAACCAGTAGTGTGATTTTGGGTGCTATGCTGTCCACACAGTCTACTGTGGATGTATCAGTTAATAGCTCTCAACCCATTTGGACAATTGCTTCCATCAACCTAAATGGACATGATGTTCAAAGGGAAGTGTTGCGTTCCTCCAGTGGAGTTCCAGACACTTGTAGAATCTACGGTGTCCCACTGGGCCCAAAGCCCCATTAAGACCCTGTGTTGTTCCTTCCTTTGGGCACTAGCCTGTGTGGTCACACATCAATACATGCTGTGCATGCTGACGTCACTCCCTCTCCTCCCGTACAGACGCGAGTCTGGCAGCACCACCTGGTCCCAGTGCAACGACTCCCCGGTGAAGGTCTGCAAATACCCCGTGCACGGCCTGAGCGCCGGTCACGCCTACCACTTCCGGGTCAGGGCCGTCAACAGCGCAGGGATGAGCAGACCGTCCCGCGAGTCTGACAAGGTGACCGCCCTGGACCCGGCTGAGAGAGAGAGACTGCAAGGTACGGCACCAAACGGCACCAACGACCGTCACCACTCACCCATGGCTTTACGCCGCGTTTATCGGTTGCCCATTTTTCCTCATTGTCACAGTGATTCAAGTGGATGGGAAACATGACGTGGTGATTAAAGCGGACGACGTGGAAGGTAAAGTACGCCGACGGTGATGGTGAACTGGCATTACTGTGGTGTGTTTAGTGTTTGTTTGTCTTTTTTGTCCATTCTGCTGTACTCTACTCTATTCTAGTGTGTTCTATTCCATTCTGCTCTACTCTACCCTAGTGTGTTCTATTCCATTCTGCTCTACTCTACTCTATCCTAGTGTGTTCTATTCCCTTCTGCTCTACTCTACTCTATCCTAGTGTGTTCTATTCCCTTCTGCTCTACTCTACTCTATCCTAGTGTGTTCTATTCCATTCTGCTTTACTCTACTCTATTCTAGTGTGTTCTATTCCATTCTGCTCTACTCTACTCTATCCTAGTGTGTTCTATTCCATTCTGCTCTACTCTACTCTATCCTAGTGTGTTCTATTCCATTCTGCTCTACTCTACTCTATCCTAGTGTGTTCTATTCCATTCTGCTCTACTCTACTCTATCCTAGTGTGTTCTATTCCATTCTGCTCTACTCTACTCTATCCTAGTGTGTTATATTCCCTTCTGCTCTACTCTACTCTATCCTAGTGTGTTCTATTCCATTCTGCTTTACTCTACTCTATTCTAGTGTGTTCTATTCCATTCTGCTCTACTCTACTCTATCCTAGTGTGTTCTATTCCGGTCACCTTTTCAATGAAAACTCTGGATAACAAATGGAATGTTGAGATTAGCATTCCATATTCCCCCACTAACATTTCCACAAGTGATCAAGATTCATCAAAGACATTGTTTAATCCATAAACGCCCAACCCTCCTTCCCTCCAGCGTTTAGATTTGACTTTCCGTTAACATAGTAACAACAACGCAAGTCGTATGACAAAAAAGTCCCTGATAATCAGAATGAATTAAGGAAAAACCTTTTCATAACATGAAACACTACTTGACTAACCTGGTTGAGAGGCCACTATAATAAACTAGAAGGAACTAGGCAGCCATCTGTTTGATTTAACACTGGTAGATTTGAGTGATTTTCCTCTCGCCGTGTACACGTCATATCCATACTTCTGTGTGGCATAACCTTTCATCCCAACTTCTTGACGGTAATATCACATTAAGCTAACCCCAAATGTCGTTAAATAACAATAAACAACAAATGTATGATAATAATTCAAGCTATAATAACTACTGTCAATTTTCAACGTTGTAATGCAACAATATTTACTGTTAAATGCAATTTAATTCCAATATAGGTTACGTCACGCTGCCGGGGGCGCCTACAGATGTGCATGCCTCAGAGATATTTAAATCCTTTATTGTGCTGAGCTGGAACCCCCCCAGCCCTCGCGGACGGGCGCCACTCTGGTACCTGATTGAGAAGGTGTGTGTGAGGCGTGTTCCTAACTATAGAACTAGACCTGTAAAAGACTGGAAAGCAAATGTATCTTTCTCAACCTTCTGCCTGCCTGAAGTCGTCATTTTTATAGCTAGGCAGATTCACAGGCGGCAGGTGTGTTGGTGTATACATTGTACTCATGACATTAGTGAGCTGGTGGCGTTGCAGAAGGCTTTACCTTACATTTGCCCCCACCACACCCCGTCCCGAATCTCCACTAGTCCTTAGCAGGCTCTGGGGCTTGGCAGAGGATCAACGCAGCGGTGAAGCTGCTCTCCCCTCGCTACCCCGTTTTCGATTTGGAAGCCGGGAAAAAGTACCAGTTCCGCGTCTATTCAGAGAACTTGCATGGTGTCAGCGAGGCTTCTGAGCCCACAGGTCCTTTGGTGATGGTCGATGAGCATGGTAAGAGGGGAGTTTGTTACGTGGGGAAACGCAAAATACGCAACTCCGCACACAACGGCGCGAGCACACCCTGCCATTGTATTCATGCGCACACAGATGTGAAGTTAATTGTTATCCTTCAAATTGTACTGATGAGTGAGACTGTGTTTAACGTTTCAGGTAGCGAACGGCCGCTTGGTACGTACAGTGTGACGCCCGGTTTCTATATATAAACCCGCTTAACATCACACTCCGTTAATGTCACAATCACTGGTGGATACTAACTTCCAGTGGTGATGGGCATGACTAAGTCACATTATGTCCTACAGCAGGGGTCAGCAGCAGAGTTGATTTGAAAATAAAATGTGTAGTCTTTATTTTCAAGTGCAATCTCTTTTTTGGCTTCATTGTTGTCAAATAATTGGTATAGTTATTACAATGTTGTTCCAGCGCCACAACCATCCGCCCGGAGGCATCGCTTAGTGGCTGAGACTTGTTGCCCACCCTGTCCTCCAGCGTCCATATGTTCACCCTAACGTCACCGTCCCAAAATAGGTCCCCACAATATTCATGACTGATATTCGTAAGTAACCCCCTTGTCAAACTCACATAGCCATTTTGTCATTCCGATTTAGAATAAATTAACATGTTCCTTAAGGACCTGGCCTACGGCGTACATTTGCAAAGGGACATGACAGTGCACTCAACCACATACATAATGCAAATAACATAAATAAAAATAAACAAACACTAAACAAAATAAGGGGAGTATATTCCCATGTCATATTATTTCAGTTAGCGTTATCTTATGCATATTGACAACGACATTCTTTTTACAATCTTAATTTTCTTTATAATTAAACTTCCAAGTAATGTATTTGAAGCACCCGAAGCGGCTATACGGAGTTACTGTGTTTCAAATACATTCAACTGAAGGCAGAGGTTCTGCAGGTTGACCTTACTTGACCGATGAACTGAGGTTAGTCAGGACCTTCCCTGGTCCCCTGGTTGTCTAGGTCTGAGCTAGACACCCATTTAAATGAGTAACTAAAAAGGCACTTGACCATCCAGGTAATACTGTATGTTTGACGGTCCTGGCAGCAGTACAATATCTTTAGTTCCCATGTATGTTTTGCCTTTGTAGGTGTTCCTTCTGCTCCAGGTCAGGTGGTTGCTACCAGGAACACCAAGTCTTCAGTGTTTGTGCAGTGGGACCCCCCCAAACATCCCAACAAACTGATGGGCTACTACATAGACGCCTCTGTGATAGGATCCAAGGCATGGACCCCATGCAACCACAAGCCCTACAAGCACACCAGGTAGACAATCATGTATTGTATTGTTCCTTCTACATCTGTGTTTAATATAAACAATGTACGAAATATGAATACTGTCTGTTTTCCTGTGTGGTCTAGTTCCGTTAAATGGATTGTTTTGTAGATTCTTATGGAGTGACCGTTTGAATGATGTTTTTTAGGTTTGTGGTCCACGGACTGACCCCAGGAGAGACCTATGTGTTCCGTGTCCAGGCTGTCAATGTGTACGGCCTCAGCGAGGAGTCCCAGGAGTCTTCTCCTATTGCCGTGGAACCCGCCATCGGTACGTGTGGAGCACTGGTGTCTTGAATAACAACATTTCCTTACTTTCGCTGAAAACATATTTCATACATTTTATGAATAGGTCCATTGCTTAATATGAATGGTTTTATTGTTCCATCTAGAGAGAGGAGTTGAGTATGGTATGTATTGAGTTATTTAGTTTTTTATACACATTTCCTCCTATTCCAGGTTAATTAACAGCCTTAATCACTGCCTCCTCCCACTTCCTCCACTTTTAATGCATTGGTGCACTTAACTCTGGCAACATTATTAGAGTATTACAGTGTATTGACTTTTCAAATCACTGCCCTGACCGAACACAGTACAGCGCTAAAACTAAACATTATAAACTGAACTCCCACTGTATGACAACTGAGTCATACTGCCAAGTCACTTGTTAATTCTGTGAAGGAAACCGTTTAAAATGTGAAGATGATAAATGCAAACGTGCCCGTGTGACTCTGACACAGCAACCCCCAGCGCCCCTCACGGCATCACCATGCTGAGCTGTGACGGAGCCTCCATGACCATTGCCTGGAAGCGTCCCAAGCATCGCGGTGGCTCCAAGATCAACGCCTACTACGTTGACAAGCGCGATGCAGACAGCCTGGCCTGGCAGGAGGTCAACTCTGCCCCTACTCAAGCCAGGATCTACAAGGTACAGTCCCATGCTCCTAGGAGACCAGGGCTCTGAGGAAATGAAAAATAGGATTAGTGTGAAACATATGGGACACACTGGATAGATGTATAGTGTAATTATGTTGCCCTTTGAAGGTTGACGGTCTGACGGAGGGAACCTTCTACGAGTTTAAGGTCCAGGCTGGGAACCTGGCAGGTGTGGGTGTGCCCTCGGCTCCCAGCCTGCCTCTGAAGTGCGAAGCCTGGACTGCCCCTGAACCAGGTAGCGTTTACCTATCAATCCTATGCATAATACCACAAGGATACATTGCCCTGCTGAAAAAACAGTACCCGGTAGAATGTGTGTGCATATCTCACCCGTGGGCAGTGAGCGGTCAGTTTAGCTGATGGCTGTTGTGCGACCTTTGACCCTAAGGCCCGGCTTACGACCTGGCCGCCAGTGAGGTAAGAGGCGACTCGCTGGTCCTCCTGTGGAAGGCGCCGGTCTACGTCGGTGCCAGTGCCATCACTGGATACATAGTGGAGATGGCCAAGAAGGGCCACAGCTACCACCCCCAGAATGAGGAGCCCGTGGCCCACCGCTACCTGAGGGTAAGTGACCAACCACAGCAGGCAGAGACATGACTACAAGGAAGAGAATGGTGAAGATCGCCCCTAGAGAATATGTTTGGGTTGTATCTTGACTTGTACTACACCTTCAATAAAATATTCCCATGACTCTTGTTCGGATATCAGTGGAGGTTAGATTCTGTCCTATGTTTGTGCTGTACAGGTGACCGGTCTGGAGGAAGGAGCGGTTTATACCTTCAAGGTGAAGGCTGTCAACGCTATGGGGGTGGGAAAGGCCTCTGAGCCATCTGAGCCTGTGGTTGCCAGAGCTCTGCCTGGTAATAGCAGTTATAAGACAACTCTATGACATGTAATGTGTATGACAACACTACCACATTTACTGTGTATGACAACTCTACGACATGTACTGTGTATCATAACTTCAGTGTGAGGTGACATTTCTTCCTTACTGCTCAGCAATAAAGGGTGCTATTATTTTTGTTGATAAGGCACCCAGGAGATCCAACTTGGGGTGGATGAAGACACTGGTGATATCTTCCTATCTCTGGAAGCCTGTGAGATTTCTGAGACCTCCAAGTTTGTGTGGTCTAAGAATTACAAAGAAATCAGTGATTGTCCAAGAGTCACTGTCGAGACTAAGGGCAAACTGTACGTTTAACCACACATCCACGTTAAATATCTTTGTCAATGTCACTTTTTACAAAACTGAAGTTGTGTCCATATGTGCTCCTTCTCCAGCTCTAAGCTTATTTTCGTCAACCCAGACGTGAATGATTTGGGTGCCTTCTCTGTAGTTGTGACTGATACCGATGGAGTCTCTGCTAGCCACACTCTGACAGAAGATGGTAGGTTCAGATATTCACCTTGATTCACATTCAAACAGAAAGACATGTTTCTTCATAAGGCTCACTAGTATACAATCTGCTGTCGACTCTATCTCGCAGCCCTGAATACCCTGTTGGAACTCAGCTATAACATCAGACATCCAAGTGAGTATTATCCTGCTGGATCCAACTGTCAGTCGTGCGTCACGTATGAACAAGCGTCCCACATTAACCTTCTCACAAAAGCGCATTAAACGTCCTTACAGAATGGATCGTTTCTTTGTTTTTTGCTCAGTTGTTCCGCTGAAGCACAACCTGAACTATGAGGTTTTGGAGAAGGGTCACGTGCGCTTCTGGCTGCAGTGCCTCAAGTTGTCCCCTTCCGCCACTTACAGGTTCATCGTCAACGATAAAGAGGTCACCAGCAGTGAGGTACCTGTCCAATCAACACATTGCTTCACCGTCAATGTGCACAGATATTTAAAGATATGGCACCATTATTTCTAGCTCTTTACTCTGAAGCTTGCTGTTAACATGTCATTTATCGTTCTAGGGGTCAATTAATGGTCATACGAAATACCATGAAATAATGCCTTTAAGCATGTAAACATAACATAAACATGATGCTGATTGTTAAGTGAAAAACGTATGGTGTGACGATGCATTTGCTGTTACACAGAGCAATAAGATCAGCCATGACGTAAAAACCGGCGTGATTCAGATGGTTATGGATCACTTCACCAAGGCCAACGAGGGCACCTACACCGTTCAGATCCACGACGGCAGAGCCAAGAACCAGAGCTCTCTGGTCCTGGTGGGAAATGGTGAGAGTTGATTCAATTTAAATGAGGTAGTGGCGCAAATTGTGTTAAAAAATAATTTCAAACACTTCCTCCCATATGGAATAGGGATGTAGGTTGCTGGTACGCAGTACAACTCTGCACTGGGGGCAGGGGTTTGCATCCAGGACACAGGACATACCTTTAATGCCGAGGGGTCCAACATAGGGCTGCCGGTGGGGTGGATAGTTGGATGGGACTTCCATGTCAGTTTGTGCTCTAGTGACCCCTTATGTTTAGGTCAGGCACCTGCAAGCTCAATTGTGGTTGTACGTATTACGCACGTATTGCAGTCAAGCAGTGTGTTATGAATCAGACCGGCCTGGCTAGACATAACTGGAGGAAGCGGATCAGTGCAGGACCCTGCCACATCTGCTGTTGGGTTGCCAAAATGGGCCAAGGCTCTGATCAGGAATTGGACATCATGAAATTTGGAAGGGAGAATTATTTTGGTTTGATCAAGTTACCTTGCTTAATAGAACCCGTAGAGCTCGAGAGATGCAAAAGGCAAACCGCGCCCATCTGCCAATCCATGAAGACTAGAACAAACTTTGAAATGATTTGACTGATTATATTTAGTATTTAAGCCCACATCTGATATACATACGTGGGTTGTCACATACTGTATGTTGTATTAGGTTCATTTATGTTGTATTAGGTTCTTTAATGTTATATTGTTTTGTTCTGTTGTCAGTGTTCAAGACTGTCTACAAGGAGGCTGAGTTCCAGAGGTCAGAGTACCTCAGGAAACAAGGTATTTTGTCTTAGTTAAGTTGTGTTTTCCCAATATAGTCATCATCTGGCCTGCAGTTTGATTTGCAGTGTTTGACATAGCACTAAAGCTTCTATTGAATGCTGTGAAAATTGTTTGGGTAATTAAAAACTTCCCTCATCATTTTAGGGCCACACTTTTCTGAGTATCTGTCCTACAAGGTGGATGACGACTGTACTGTTCTGCTTGTCTGCAAGGTAACTATTTTCTAGGACTTAGTCCTGCACTGCGACCCCATTACAAATATTGCATTATTCTACTATGTATTTCTAATCAATCTTAACCATATACCCCATAATAAAGCAAATGACAGAAATAGTATATGTACATAAGTCTTCAGACCCTTTGCTAAGACATTCCAAATTGAGCTCAGGTGCATCCTGTTTCCATTGGTCATCCTTGAGATGTTTCTACAAATAGATTGGTGCCACTTATGGTAAACTGAATTGATTGGACATGAATTGGAAAGGCACCCACCGGTCAATATAATGAGCAATAGCTGACAGTGCATGTCGGATCAAAAAGACAGGAACATTTTGCAGAGCAGATTCTTGATGAAAACCTGTTCCAGAGCACTTAGGACCTCAGACACGAGCAACTGTTCACCTTCCAATGGTACAACGACCCAAAGTACATAGCCACCACATCTGGGACAAGTTGAGTGGCCCAGGCTAAGACCAGGCTTATACCTGATCAAACATCTGTGGAGAAAGCTGAAAGAGCATGAGGATCTGCAGAGAAGAATGGGAGAAACTTATCACTCAGTACTTCAACAAAGTACTGAGTGAGTGGGTCTGAATTTTAAATATAATATAAATACACAAAACAAATTGTAGTTTTTCTTTAGTCATTATGGGGCACTGTGTGTAGATTGATGAGGGATAAACATATATATATATATATTACATTTTAGAATAAAACTGTAAGGTTACAAAATATGGAAAAAGTGAAAGGGTATGAATACTTTCTAAATGCCTTGTGTATTAACAGTATGTGAAAATGGTACACACCTTGTAATCATTGGAGCTTTGGAGGGATTTACAGTTTCACTTGTGATAGTCTTCTGCATGTCCTCATTTTGTTTTTGTCTTAGGTTGCTAATGTGAAGAAAGAGACTGCGTTCCATTGGTTTAAAGATGACGAGGAGATTGTTCTGGAGACTCCTCCTAACGTGATGTCTGGAACCGTTGCGCTTCCAATCACCATGGTAACTGCTGCTGCAAACCCTGACAGAAAGAACTTTATGTGGAATAAAACAGTGCAAGGGACCATATTCAGCAAATTCTTTACATATAAAAGATCCCATATTTTTTAAAGATGTAAAAATTATTTTCTCCTCAAGTGATCATTTAATCTTAGTAAATGTAATTATTTTCTATAGTTCTCCAGAAAAGACCAAGGCCATTACAAAGCTAAACTCAGTGACGACAAAGGAAAGGACACTTCTGTCTTTGACATTTCTGGCAAAGGTAGACTCCATAATATTTATTTTAAATGACAATGTGATTATTGATAAAACAACTTCCTTTATCGCAAATTATTAACAAATGAATTCCCCTCTTTGTCAATTTCTAGTGTTTGACGATATCATCAATGACATTGCACACATTGCCGGTATGTTCTATTCAATACACCTTTTCTACTTTATACACCATTTACCTATTTAGAGGCTGAACTCAATGGGTGAAATTGGTTGAAACAATTGGTTCTGGTAACAAATAATAACGTAATGACATTTCTTCAACCAGCTTTGCTAGGAAGAATCTTGCTGTTGTCCGTAGCATTAGTTTCTGAAATCCCTGTTTGCATTATCAGGGTCTTCTGCCTCTGAGCTGGTGCTCCAGTGTACCCCAGAGGGCATCAGGTTACAGTGCTACATGAAGTATTACACGGAGGAGATCCGAACAGCCTGGCTGCACAAGTACGCACATCTCACCCTCTACACACAGGATGGACGCCATTTTGGAGATAGGATTTGAAGGGTTACCTATAGTATATGAAATTCTTTGTTTTTGATTCTATAGATTGTAACTGGCTGCGGATCTGTAATTTCTCAGACCTTAGGTGATCCAGAAGCTTCTGTTCATGTGCTGAACAGTTTCTTCCCATTTATTTATTCTGTATTGCTCTTCGCAGAGGACGGTGGTTGCAGCACGCTGCTCTGGTTTTATCAGCCTGATCATTTTGCAAATTTCTAAAAAGATATCTGAAACCAAATCACAATAAATATTTGAACAATATTCCATTAATAGCCCATGTGGCTTAAAGACACAGACAATTATGGATATGTGTTTTTGTCTGACACATTTGATTCTGCAGAAATCCATGCCCCAGGTGGGTGAATGTCTATCTTGGGCACTGCAGAATGAACGAGCCCTCTGTCAAACGCAGATAACCGATTATGGTGTGGCTGCCAAGATACAGAACGGTAGCGATTGGTGATCATGTACTGTCCGTCAAATCCACATCATAAATGTAACTACGGTACATAGGCTATGTCGTTCAGCAGCAGATTTAGAGGAGGTGGGGCCTTTTACTCACTGTGTAAATGGTGTCTAAACCCTATTTCTGGAGATCTAAAAACAAAACCTATAGGTTTTCTTTGCAACCCTAGTTCTTTCTAACTCAATATAGGTTTTTATCCAGCTTATTATCCAGATCAAGTCTGTTGGTTTAGGTATGAAAAGAAAACATGCAACAGAGTGGCTCTTGGTATAAGCAGTACATATATGCAAACATACTTCTTGTTTGTTTTTGTATTTTCCTAAATGTCAGAGTTGATGGGTCTGCAAACCCAAAGATGGGTTGCAGTCACCTCCTTAAATATTTCAGTGTAAAGAAAGTAAGGCAGGGTTTTAACTTCAATTAACAATTGTGAGCTTTTCCGTTCAGGGACACCAAGATTTCATCGTCTGAGAAAATGAGGATTGCCGGCACAGCTGAGATGGCCTGGATGCAGATCAGGGATCCGAGTGAGAAGGAGAAGGGACACTACTCCATTCAGATCATGGATGCCACTAAGTCCCACACACGCACTTTCGACCTCTCCGGACAAGGTCAGAATTGAGATAGGAATTGTTAGAAATCAGCCATGTCGTATAGTGGTAGTAATAATAACTCGCGTACTCGGTTGTCAAGGGAGAGAGTAATTCAAGTGTTTATTGCAGCATATTGATAGTCTATTAGCACATGATGTTACAGGCTCAAACTCTTCCCTACTCTCTTTGTCTCTCCCTACTCTCTCAACTGGAATGTGGGGTACAAGCTGTTAAATACCTTGGGGGGTGTGTTTACCTAACAAAGCCAAGACACTAACCCCCACACCAAATGGTCAATGTACACATTCCTGTGGTTACCAGAGCCCAACCAACAGGGAGAATCTTAACCTTCTGTTATTCTCAACATCTAGGCACATTCACTTCTAATGAACCATACATTCATATTGTAGTTGTTAATGCTCAGATCCTACAGAATCTACGAATGCGCGGTCACTGTTGTCCAATCACAGCAGGATATGTAGCCTGAGTGGTGTTGCATCACCATGTTGTAGGCAACAGTAGGACCAGCTGGCTAGCTAATCAGTTGTTCTCAGCAAGGGACTTTGCTGTCTGAAAGTGAAACATTTATTCTGGTGTTCATTTTTTGACAGTTTGTTATAAAGTATATATACTTTTATAGCAGCTAGTTGTTTGCCTGTTGTTTAACCTCTGCCATTGAAATGTGTGATATTGAGGTGCTCCCCCTCCAGAATTATTGTTCACCATATAAAAATACTAACAAAACTTTGTGACAAAATGTCATTGTTGTTAATCAGGTTGCCTGCTGGGCAGTCTGAAACAAAATAAATCCTGTTAATCAAACCTTTAGTTGAAAATAATGACAATAATAAATAATCATATTATTAATATTTAGGCAAAACAATTTAAATAAACATTTGTCATGTGGCACAGTTATTGTCTCTCCTAGAAAATTATATAAAATAAATCTAATTAATGTATAATCTAATTACCGTAAGATTTTCCAGTTCATTTCAGTCTTTGGGAACTCTTAAGTGGTCGTGCATGAGATCTTGTATGGCTGGGGTACAAATGTGAGGTGGCACATTGGCTAAACTCCATCTATGAAAATAGGAAAGGCCAAAAATTAAATTTGATAAAAGGTTCCTTTACAAATCAGACAATGGCTATACAAAGATAAATATGAGCATGCAAATATCCAATATTGGTGATATTATTTTTCAATTTTACACTATGGACTTTTTTGTGTTGATTAGGGACAACAGTTACTTATTAAGTCCAATAAGATCACATTTTGTGAAACAATACAATGATGATATGTCCAACAGGGGAAAATACCTTTTTTGAGTGTAATATCAAGCTGATTAACAATAATCCCTTTTTTTCACAGCCTTTTTTGTGTTTATATTTACTTTGTAGATAATAACTTATCATATCAATTTCTTTTTGTAGCATATACCGATGCCTATGAGGAGTATCTGAGACTCAAGTAAGTTATTTATTGCTGTGCTTCCTTCATAGTGTTCGTTTTGATTGGATTGACGTAACACTGCTAATCATTCTTCTCTTGTCATTCAGGGCTGCAGCATTCGCTGAGAAGAGTGAGTATATCCCACATACACAATATAAAGAGGTAGGGGCTGTAGTGAACAGGTAATGAAGTTAAAAATGAAGTGCTAATTTCCTTTTCTAATCCTCAGACCGCGGTAGAGTGGTTGGTGGTCTACCAGATGTGGTCACGATTATGGAGCTGAAGGTGGGATATTTTATGCACTTACAACAAATGTTAAATACTTTGTAATGATGTAGTGAATACTTTGATTCTGTGTGACAAGTTTATGCAAATTCAGCAGCTCTATCTCCATGACCTACGTCTGTTTTTCTAACCTTCTCCATTCTGACCTCTCATGTCCACCTCCCTCGTTTGGCTCCCAGACCCTGAGCCTGACTTGCACAGTCTGGGGCGACCCCAGTCCTGAGGTCACCTGGTTCAAGAATGAACAGGAGGTAGTCTCCACTGAGCATGCCAAGATAACGTTCGAGGCCAATAAGTACTCCAGCCTCACCATCAACAATGTCACGTCCGAGGACTCCGGCAAGTACAGCATCAACGTACGGAACAAATACGGTGGCGAGTTTGTGGAGATTACTGTGAGTGTCTACAAGCAGGGAGAGACCCCACCCGAGCCCAAACTTGCAGGGAGACAAGCTACACCAGTTCCCCTGTCCTCCAAGGCTCCAACCCCTGCTCAAACCCCCACCCCTGCTCAAACCCCCACCCCATCCCTAAGGTCCTCCAAATCCCCAACCCCCACCCCCAAGTCTCCAACCCCTTCCCGGAGTCTGAAGTCCCCGAGCCCAGCGAGATCCTTCAAGTCACCAACCCCCCCTAGGAAGTAGCAAGGGATATTGATGCTTGAGAAAGATTGAGGAAACAAAGTTCAGCTGATTCATAGCGTGAGTTGAGTGATAACCGAAGCTGTTACATGAAGGTGTCCCTTTTAGTTTGTCACATGTCGTATAGCTAACTGGTCACTGAGCTTAAATGGAGAGTAAGCAGGGAAAAAAGACCAGAGTATATTATTATGTTAATCATACGTGTTCACCAAAAAGCTGCACCTTCCGCTACTCTTTGTGGAATGTCTGCAGACCTGGGATCAGTCTGCCTGGAGTGCCAGGTGGTAGGGTTTTGCCATGGCAACTGGCAAGCTCAATCAAGCTAAACTTAAGTATTTGACATTATTTCAAAATAGCACTTGAGCCCAGGTCTGAATGTCTGTGTCCATTTTCTCTCGATTGTGAATGGATGGTCAGAGAGTGCGGACGAAAGATATGGCATTTGCCATGCCAAAGAATTTATGTTTGTCAGCATTGCGTTGCATTATCGCCTTTTCTTTGTGTTAGCAATAAACCTCATTCATCACCTTCGTTTGGTTGTCTTGATCTGTTGTTCTTTCAGATTGTATCCATACTTTTTTTCTCTCTACTCTTGATTGTTTGATGTGGGAGAAACACTTAACCCTTTAATACTAGGAGATGTTGAAAGCAACTAGTTCATAAACATTTACTTGGATTAATGAGGAGAACACAATATATCAATATTACTGTGTTTCCTGTCTGTAAAGCAAGATACAACTAGCCTGCATTTCTGAAAGAAGAGGGAGGGACTCTAATGTGATGTGTTATGTCAGAGTAGTGAATAGGGTGAAGATTGGAATAGCTTTTATCTGTTACCATTAAAAAAGGCTAAAATCCACACCCGTAATTTACTGCTCAGCGTTTCACTTCAACGAACAGAGGTGTGGATTGGAATTATTTGCTGATTATCCCAATGTTTAACTGACTGGACAATCTACCACATTCAGTGGGATTTTATAGGCTGAAAATGCAGATTGGCACTGCTGACCATGAAGTAAGTCTAGTTTCTTTACACTTGTCTTTCATAACAGGAATTTTCACAAACCTTTGAAGTCCGGAATGTACTGTCTTTACTTGAATTTATTACAGACAATGTGTATTTTCAACAAATGTAGTAAATGAGAGGCAACGAAAATATGGTAGAATAAAATAGCTATTGAAAAGACGCTTTTCACTTAATCTGTGGTTCTAACAAATATTTGAAATTATTCAAAACTTTCAAACCTGATGAATCGTGTAAAACAGTACAAATCATTAGTTGATAAGTTCAGTGAAATACATTTACTCATTTTGTTATATTAATTTAAAGGGGAGAGGACCAACTCATTACACATTAATCAGAGATCCCCTGCAGAGGGAAGCAATGGAATCCAGGCTTTCCTTTCTATCGTCACTCAAAGAAGAGGGGATTCCATTGGAATACATCCAGCCACACTATAAGGAGGCCTACCGGCTAGCCATCTATGCTCTGGTCAGTGGGGGCAGAAAGGCTTACCGCGAATACCTCAGGGTCGAACAACTCAGTGACTTTCTCTCAGAAGAGGAGGTCGCCTTCATTTTGGACAATGCAGCGTTGCCAATCACCAACAATCAGGATCCTGAAGCAGGGAAACATGAAAGTGAAGAACATTTCAGAGCTCCGTCAACTTACTTCCCCACCGAGTCGGATGTGGAGATTCCTGACCTTGACCTTGGTTGGCCAGAGGTCAAAAACGAGACCACTGGGCCAAACATTACCATGCTGTTTAATCCACCCAGACCAAACACACCGACCATTAAGGAGTTCATACGAGTACAAATCCAAGATGCAAGAAGGGTAGAGAGACAATATTATTTCTCGTGTGTCATTTGCAGTATCTCTGGTGTTTACAATAACGGTTTGATAGATATGCTCCATTCTGTTAAAGTGTCTGTGACATACCAACAACCTAAACCTGATTTCACTTGAACTTGAAACTACAGTCAGCTATGAAATATCATGACTGGTTGCCAGGCTTATTGTTTCCTGGAAGTTTTCTACACATCATGTTAACAATTGGATATGTTATTCCAGATTTATAAACAGTTTATGAAAGCAAAAAACATGAATGCACATCACAACACACATACAGTACAATCTGTTCCAAGATGAACAGTGATCACGATTGATAATCAAGCCTAATCTAAAATCTGTTTTCATCATAGGTTATTGCTATAGCGATGGACATCTTCACTGATGTTGACATTTTCTTAGAGATTGTTAATGCAACTTCTCGGGGAGTGGTGGTCTATATACTTATAGATTACTACCAATTCAAAAGCTTTCTGAATATGGCTGTCAGTGCTGGTATTCAAATACAAGATCTCAAGGTAAGCAATTATATTTAAAAAAACATCACACTGTTAAAATAATTTTATTTGACCAACAGAAATTTCAAACGTTTCTACAGATAATTTGTGTGTCTCTTATTATAGTAACAAAGAAACTAAAAGAACTCACATGGGCCTTTTACTAGATATTTTGAAGGCAGATCTGCTCTGAAGGCAGACATTTGTGTGATTGTTTGACTCAGTGGAGGGGGCAGAGCTAAAATTTTTAAAGGACTGAATGCTCAGAAAGAACACAAAACCTAGCTTACAAATATTTTGTTGAAGTAAAGTAATCATAGAGCATTTATTTATGATCACTTAAACTTTTCTCTTACCATATTGACGCTAACCTTAATTTGAGCAACTTCAGAGTTGGGACCTGAGCCTTTTGCACTGAGTCAACAGATCCCATTAATGTCTGCCTTTAGGGCAGTTCTGTCTCTAAGACATGTTTGAGTAAGTTGAACTCAATGAAGAGCTTGAAGAGCCCTGCAGCAACAGCAATGTACCAACATGTAGGAAGACTTCAGCGCACTGACTTGACATTTATAGTGAAGGGCCAGACTTATTTTTCATATGATCTAATGTCTTTATGATTTACCTACATTGAAAAGATTGAATAACAATTCAACAGAAGTCGATAGATGTTTGTTTCATCCAGTTTTTCCAAAACTGTTGTCAGGCTAAATCTCTGTCAGTGGTATTGTGGATTATTGACACAAGCCTGATCTTGTTAAATGTAATAAGGCTAGCATTGTGTTACTGTGCGTTTTATGTGGTCGTGTGTGTGTGTGTGTGTTTTAAGTCTTACTATACTCATGGGGACCAAATGTCCCCATGAGTATAGTAAAACCACAAGAAATTAGACTCATGGGGTGCTTTTGCCGGTCCCCATGAGGCAAAAGTCAATTTCTGGCTCAGGGTTTAGGTTTAGGGTCAAACTTACAATTAATTTTAGAGTTAGAATTGGGGTTTCTTGAAGGCCCAGGCATTGTTGGTTAAGTTTAGGGTTAAGGTTAGGCATTACACCTGGGTAAAGTCTAGGCATAAATGTTATTTTATTGAGGTTAAGGTTAGGGTTAGGGTTAGATTAGGGTTAGGTTAAGGTTAGGTTAGGGTAAGGGTTAGGGTTAGGTTTAGGGTTAAGATTAGAGCAAGGGAGCATGCAATTTCTATTTTTTGATCCCCATGAGGTTAGCTGTACAAACCTGTGTGTGTGTATGTCCTCAGATACCTGATCAAAGTTGCAAGGATTGAATACTGTAAGGGTTGAATACTTGCTTTCACAGAACAAAATTGTTAGAGATCTGAACTTTGTTTTGTCTTGTTCAGAATTTACGAGTCAGGACTGTGAAAGGACAGCAGTATACATGCCGATCTGGAGCAAAGTTCCATGGTTCCATGCAGCAGAGGTTTTTATTGGTTGACTGCAGAACAGTATTGTGTGGAACATACAGGTATGTCAAAACATGATCCTCATACAATTCAGTGTCATGAAAAATTTGTTTTTACAACCTCCACAGTTTTCAATAAAACACAACAGGATGTGAAATATGTTGCTGACGCAATTAAAAGAGCAAAAATAAATGTAATGTCAAACCCCTGTTATACAGTCTCATATAAAACAGGTGGTTTGAATCCTGAATGTTGATTGGTTTGGATTAAAAGCACAATAAGGCTTCTTGGAGGTTTGTGATATATTGTCAATATACCACAGCTAAGCGCTGTGTCCAGATGTTGCGCTGAAGAGCAACTCGTAGCTGAGGTACTGTATATTGAATATTTTTGACTGTATACTATGGGTGTGACATCACATCATTTGTACTGTTCTAATTGTGTTTATAAGAACAATAAGGTATCTTAGAGATTTGTGATATATTGAAAATAGGCCACGGCTATTGTGTCATGCCTAAGAACAGCTCTTACCATGGTTTATTGGCCATATAACACACCCCCTCATGCATTGTTGCTAATCATCATTCTAAATTCAGTCTTAATAATGTACTATACATTATGTTGCCTACATATATTTTAAACATTGTAAACTTTTAACATTTTAACTTTTGCACTTCCCGTCTTTCTAGCTTCATGTGGTCCTTTGAGAAGATCCACCTGAGCATGGTTCTGGTGGTAACGGGTCAGCTGGTGGACTTGTACAACGAGGAGTTCAGACGACTGTTTGCCCGTTCCAGTCCCCCTGCTGCTCTCCCTCAGAAGAGAGAATACTGTCAAGATCAGTCAATGTACGACCCTTACTCAAGTAGGCTCTTTGAGAGGAGACCCTCTCTGGACCGGGTTCACATTAGGTCCCATGCGAGACAGCTTGGCCTGATGACTTTAACAGGGCAACAGAAAGGCATTCGATACAACAATGGACAGACACTGACGAGAGGCCTGAGCATTCAGGACAGACTGAATCAAGCCCATCGCCCCAATACAGGGACACTCATGAAGGTACACAGCTATGCTGGAGACCTGTCACAAATAGGGAACTCCACGGCATACATTAAGAATGTAAAATTTGACTCCCAATGTGACCCTGAGAAAGGCAGAAACAAAGAGGATTCACTGTTACAAGGCAGGATGAATCATTACATGCAGAAGAACAAGTATTGCGTTGATCAGCAGCAGCTCCTCCCTTACAGCAGTGAGACCTCTCTTAACAGGTGGAAGATCGACTCCTACCTCAATAAGAGGGACACAACCGCGGTTGAGTCCGTTGAAAATCTGCATCTGTTGGACAGTATTCGTAATCACAACCCGTCATCTCGTATGAGAACATCGATACGCTTCAACGGTTGTCTCACAGAGCGCTCCGAACACCTATGCAATATGTCTACGAACGCTGGGACATCTCCATCGGCTAGTCTAAAACTGGCCCCTCCATGTGACAGCCCTAGCAACGTACAACAGCAATGGACCTCCGTTCGACTGAGGGAGAGCCAGACGAGATTGGAGGAGATCAGACGGAAAAGGTTCACTTTTCATGAGGAGCCTTTTCGTAAATTTAGGCCGGATCTGAACCAGGGTTCTCAGAGATTGTCAATATTCTCTACTCTTGAGAGAAATAAAGGGAGGTTACCTGAGGGAGGTCTGAATAAAAGGCACAATCTGGGAAAGTTAGAAGGCATTTTCAACCAGGGACCGTCCGGCTTCAGACAGGATCACTCGTCAGGATGTCAACAGGATGAGGACAACAGACTTAGAGCCACAATATATGCACCCCTCAAGCTTACTCATGCGCAAAGGTCTGTCTCACAATTTGATCTCTCAACCAAGACAGAGATCAGAAATCCCATTGAGGACTGGCAGAAGCCTCTCTCCAGGACAACATCGACAGCTCAACTGGGAATAAAGCTGAAAGAGCCTTTGCTCCAGCCCTCCAAATTCAGACCCACTAGTCTTAATGTAGAGAGCTCTAAAGCGCTTACATCTTTGATCAGAATACCAGAGGAGAGAGATGGACTAACAAGAAGGAATCATCCCTCTACAGACCAGCTAGCCAACCGCGCTGTCTCAGTGCTTTTCAAAGACAAAGATAAGTCTTTCCAAAGCGGAAACCAAGTGTCACCCGTAACATCTGTGGTTTGGAATAAGCATGGAGTGCAGCCTGATGTTTCTGAAAACAAAGAGAAAATCCTGATCAACAAAGATGAAACTGGCAAAAGTAATTATTCAGTGACATCATCAAACAGGGCAGGGGAGGATGCAGATGTGTCACCGGAGAGAATGTTGCCCAAGGACGTGGGAGCAGAACGCCAAAGACAGGATTCAGTTGGATCTTCATATCAAATCCAAGGTTTGGAAAGGTTAAAGCACTCAATGCAGGTTGATATTGCCGGAGAGCCGAAAAAGGTCTCAGATCCTCTGGGAAAACGGTCAGTTTTGGCACTTAGCACATCAGCCAAAGGTAGTTTGCCAAGCTTTACCAGGTCGTCACACAACACAGACGGTAGCAAAACCGAAAAAGAACATCAGCATAACACTCCCAATAAAACAGGTACATCATTCTATCCTGGATTAAGTTCTAATTGGGTTAGAAGGAGTTTTAGAAAGAAACGTGACCAGGAATCTGTTAGCCCCACAGCCACTTTGGAAAGTCAAGCAAACTATTCAGACACTGGGCGGAAACAGGTGTATAGCCGGTTTGAAAGTTATGTTTCATTTGACAAGAAGCCTTCTGATAAAACAACAACTACTAATACAAGAGGATATGACAGGAGTTTGTTAGCAAGAAATCCCTCTATTAGTTCCATTCACAGTCAACTTATGCCTAATGAAAATAAATTTGGACGATTCATACAACGGGTTGGGAATCTCATCAGCAAGAAATGAATGTAATGGAAAATCCAAGTAGATGACAGCACTGTTTGGGGATAAAATGGGTTATAGTGTGAACAATACTGGTGTGTACAGGCAGTGGGCCATAGTAAGTATGATAAAGAGAGGGTAAGGTTTCATGAATGTCTGGTTGAGACTGGACAGGGATGGGATATGAGAGGGATATTGTTTGGGGTGGGTGATAGCATGTGGGAGTGCAGTAGTTCTCTTTTTGACTTTCACAGAGATACAGGGTTATAAAATACAATATAAATGCTGACGAAAACAACACTTTCTTCAACAATAAAATTAAGTGGAAAATGAGGTCTAACATGATAAATGTCATTGTGTGATCAATTTCAGTTGCCAGTCTAATGGTCAGACATGCTAATTAATACTATTCTTTGTTTGTAATTTAATGTAATTTTACTATAAATCATATCTTTTGAAGTACTGTGTTATAAAGGGGATACATGTCAAATGTATTCACAGTGGAAGCTAGATGTACTGCAGAAACAACACACATAAACCACCATAATTTTACATTTCTTCTAAAAAATATCTTTAATGTTAGTAGTGAATGTTTTTCTGTCTGTTTATTGTTGTACAGGGCTCAATTGTGAAAGAGACCTTGGTCTCAGTTGTTTTCTGTAAATAAATATTAATGAATAAAAAAATCCAATGAGGTAAAGTTTGTTTTTAGAATGCATATTTGTGAAAAAATATCATGGTTTATCGGCTTGATATGACACCAAAAAATGGTGCATATGAATTTAACCTTTAATTGAGACTTGAGTCGTCCTCAAAAAATTATTATTATATTCAAAATTAAACAACTCCACAACATCATAGATCCACCACCATACTGTGGGTATTAGGTTCCTATCTGCATGACCATGGCTCTATTTACCCCAAACCTACCTCCACCTTATATTTATAGCCCAGTGAAACAAGGATAACCTCTTAAGTGTTCCTAAAAACTCAGATTAATTTAAACATTTAAAATCTTAATCAGAATATACATGAATTAGATCATATTCATAAGATTTTCTAGGTCTTCAAATGACTGTGGCACACATTCTTTAATCAACGATAAGATTTGGTAACAGATCAAGCTGATGAACAACAATGGCATTTTTTCACAGTCTTTTTTAATGTACCCAGGGTGTCGATATTTCTGTAGGGCTATGTATATACACACAGGGCATTTAACCATTTAGCCCCTTCAATGTAGAGAATAAGATCGTTTTCCCACATTCCTGTAGTGGGTTAAGAATGTAATTTTCTTTAGCGAATACTCTTTGACATCATAATCCAAAACAACAAAACCACAGGAGTGCTTACTTTCTCTCTTCTTTATTAAATGTGATTCAAATAGATAATTCATTCGCTACACATTCTGGCCCTGCACGCAGATGTTGATATTTCAATCACCTTTATATTGTTTTCTGTTACAGCAAGCAGTGTGAAAATCGATCAACCTATTTCTGAAACACAGAATTCAACTGTGTAATATTGAGATTTTCTATATGAAATACTCCAGACATTTATTCCTCTCTGCATCCAGTTCTTGGGTCTCAATCTCAAATTGCTTCAGAGCAATAAAGTACTGAACAAATGGCTCCCCCAAAGCTCCACGGATCACATAGTCATCACTCAAAGCCACAAGTGCGTCCTCCATTTTCACAGGGATGGGGAACAGACTCCTCTGCTGCTGAGTGTGGCTGGTGGGCCTCGTTAGGCCCGTCTCAATCACCAGGTTACGCTTGATACCGTCCAGGCCCGCCGCCACAGTGGCTGCCAGCACCACGTACGGGTTTGCCATGGCCGAGCCCAACTTGTTGTCGATGTGCGTCTCCCTCCCGCCATGGCATTTCACATTGAAGGCACTGCCATTGTCGTTATAGCCACAGGTGGCGTAAAACACGTTGCGCTTGAGGTCTTTGACCTTCTTGGCGATGTGGTCGCGGCAACCTAGCCCAGGAGAGAGCAGGCAGCTTAGAGCGGCCGAGTGGCTCAGGAGCCCGGCCAGCCACTTCTTCCCAATGTCGGACAGCTCCCCTCCGCCACGGTCCCCGGTGTGGAACAGACTTCTGCGGCCGTTGGCGTCCCAGAGGGAATGGGAGAGCACGCCAGAGTTGTACAGGCCGTCGTCTGTGAAGAAGCTGGCAATGTAGCTGTGTTTCCGCGCCAGCTCTTTGATGCCGGTGCGGAACGTGAAGGCGGTGTCCGCGGCGGCGATCCCGAACTCCGGCCTCAGGTTGATCTCCATCTGACCGGGCCCCATCGCCGAGGCCAGGCTGTCCACGTCCGCCCCCATGCTGTACATACCGTTCACCAGGTACTGAAAGAACGGCAGGTCGTGGTTGGTCGCCAAGGTGGTGGCGGGGAACAGCATGGTCTTGGGGCTGACCCGGTCGGGCGTACCCAGGACGCAGCATTCGTAGGTGAAGGAGGAATGCAGGGAGAAACCCATGCTTTGAAGCTGCCCCAGCAGCTGCTTGGCGATGAGGCGGGGGGCGGTACGCAGGGGGCTGCCGGTCACCATGCAGGGGTCACAGATAACCCGGGCCGTCTGCTCTGCCCAGGGCAACATTCTGAAAGTGGACAGATCCGGGATGAGCAGCACATCGCTACTGATGTTGGCAGGGCTGTTGGCGTTGTCCACCTCGCTACTTTTGGGGCTGAGTGTCAGCTCCAGGTAGCTTCTCGGTATGGGTACACCATACACTGCTTTCTCCTGTGAAAATCAAAAAAGGTTTATATTGTGCTGTTCTTACAGGCAGGAATCACACTTGTGGGTCATGTCAAAAACTGACAGTACATTTCAGGAGGTTTGTGTATTGTGATGTTTGAGATGTTTACATGAAAGAAGCGGACTGGCACTGTCTTAGACCTGGACACCCCGTGGAGATCCGTGGCCTCGAAGCGGACGAAGTTGATGTTATCCCGGGAAATCTGCTGCTTGATGTGCTCCATAGCTGAGACAAAGCTCTGAGTCCCTGATTTGTCCATATTTTCTTTACTGTTATCTGTGAGAAAAATAGTGAGGAAACTACTGTCCTGCATTGTTTACAATACAAGTTAATTTTGAGAAAATCTGTTTCTGGATGGGAACATGATAAAAGCACTGTGGGTTTAACCAAATTTACGGAAAGCACAATTAACACCATCATTACTTAAAAATGATTATGATTAATGGCTAGTTGAAACATACAGCCCACTGAGCGCTGGGTGCTATGAAACTGTCTTATTAACAGCCAGCTGGGACTGAGAAAGTGTTTTACCTCATTCCGTCCCTCAGGAAACAGACATAACATACATAACTATAAATTCCCTTTTAGCCAGTCACTCGGTTCAAAACTGTATGGGTTACAATAACTCCCAAGCTGACGCAGTGGACAACAAATCAAGGCGACAGAGGTAGCCCACAAGAACATATAAAACTTGACATGTGCTCATGTGTTTGCCTGTCTGTGAATAAAATACAGGGAACTAAATCCCCACACAGGAATCAAGTACATTGGGATGGTTTTGCAATGGTTTGATGGAAAGGTAATATTATATAGAACCATGGCTAGCATACACGCCAACATTTACATTCAAAATTAATGTTGTTAAACCTTAAACATTACTAATCAAGGTATATGAACAAGCCCATCAAAAAACAACAAGTACAGCTTAGTTTGTATGCGCATTCCATGCAAATGTGTCCACACACGATCTCAAACGGGAAAAGCGTTGCAATATTTATAATCTTCCATGTGATTACAGTGGACCTATCTGACCAATGTAGGGCTAGGAGGCAGCATCTGGCCAATCAAAGATGGCCGGGTCAGAACATGCACAATGGGAAATGCATGGAAAGAGTTTGAATGAGTAGAGCCAGGCAGAGGAAGTCAATACCTCTCACATGATTGTTACAACAAACACCCAGGGGTTTTTAAATGGCTAGTCTGTGCTGGGCCAACCAGATAAAAACATGACAGAATATAGTCCAATGGAAATCCTGCAACAAATTTAAAATGTAATTACTCAATAAGACTCAAATTAATACAAATAAAATGATACAAAAATCATTCACTTTATCTTTAATATAATCATTTAATATCTGTATATAAACAACGTATTCTAACTAACCATATACATTTAATACAAGCATAATGACAAGAATAATGAAAATGACAGAAATATAATGAAAGCCAAGAGAGACCTTGAGCCATGCATGACTTTAGGAGAGTTAGAGTTTATTTAGTCTGTCAACAAAGTTTTTCATCCTTGACTTGTCTGCCTGAAGGAAAACAAAGATGACTGGTCCAGACTTGAGTTATATAGTTGCTTTAGGTTGCACGTTATCGCGTTAAAAATGGGATCAGACATTGCTGATAGATGTAGGCGGTGTGTTTTCTCTTGTTGCTTTCTCTGTTGGCTCATGTGTTGTGAAGGTGGTCATCTGCATTTCCTCTCCCTCGTTCCTTGAAGAAGGTTAACTGTTTCTGTAGGTTATTCAAGCTACACGATGTCTGTCGTTCTTGTATTTCCTTGTTTTCCCTGGCTATGGGAGATGCCCAAGGACCATTTATGTTATTACATTCTTGTGAAATGTAGCAGGCCATCTCAAAAGACGTCTAGCAACATCACACCAAGAATGGTCCTTTACACATAAATAACATATTCAGATAATCAGGAATGTATCTTAGCGTGTATTTAACCTGTATGTGTCCCATATTGTGGGTCACATACAGTAATATGACACATGTGAACATTCTCATATGAAGCTTTGCTTAAGCGTTCATTGAACATAGTCTGTCTATATTTGTAGCGGCAGAACAGTGGAACCTAACAATGTGAACCAATCATTGGGACACTGCAACAGCTGATGCACAGAGAACTTTTTGAAAGGTTTGCTTTCTCAAGACAGGCACGAGGTACTCAAGGACATATGAAGTGAGTGTATCCTAAAAAAGACATGGGACGTGCAGCCTGATGATATCATGCACATTGCACAGGGACGCAAGACGCACAGCGGTCAGCCGGCCCTGCATTCTGATCACAACCTCAGCACAACCTCGTGGATTAGGAAAGGACAGTGGCTGATTCCTTCAGAGGGCATGTTCATCATTGGTGGCAACGGTCAGCTAATCCTGCATTTCAGCGCCACCTTGTGGACGGAGGAACAGCGTAGACATCCAACTGGTCACTGTCAATTTTGGCTTTCAGGAAATGACATTTTCCACAATAAAGTTTATTATTTGCTGTTTAACATCTTGAAGGAATGCTGTTAACAGCTGTGTTTACGTTGTGTGAGGCAAAGAAGAGATGTATTTTCCCTCTCGCAAAAAAAATATCTGCCTTCCTTCCTCTTAACATGTTGTTAAGAGTTGCATTCTTATACTTTCTAGTTGTCCTGTTAATTACGTATTTATCTGTCGGTTTGATCCAATTTATGGCCAGGGACACAGTGTGTGACTGTAGGTAACACAGTTTGACTGTATGTAGTCTGAACAGTGCCAGTAGACACCAATAAGGAGGACATCTCTGTAAAATCAGGGGTCACAGAAAATAGGTATAAAAGATGGTTGGCTGTCCAATTTACCACAGAACTCTACCTAAACACTCTCTAACTTAATGCCTAAGGACTGTACTGTACAGTCTGACCTGAAATGGGTCAAGATAACAAACCTGATTACCTGTTCTACTCAAGGCCAAAATATCTAGGAGAACTGACTGATAAGGGAAGTGCTTAACGTTTAGCTGAACTGCGAAGAACAGACACCTGCTTTCAGAGCCTCCTCTATGCTGACAGTTATTATCTGTTTTGGTCTATTAAACCCTTTGTATATACATAGTTGTTTGCTTGTCTTTGTATCTAGAATTTATTCATGAAGACAAAAATCTAGTTATTATCATTGTTTAACAATTTTGCTTTTGTGAATATTAATGCTGTTGACTATGTAGACTGGAATGTAGTATAAAATGATTATCATTCGTTCACAGGTTTCAATTCCCCATCTCAGTTTAAGCAATGCCAGATCCTGATTCATGCAAGTAGCAGACTGCTCTTTGCCAAAGTTTAAGTGGGAGCAAGGCAATAACCACGTCTTGCAACTCACCATTGCCTGGCCAGTTGCCTGGAAACCTCCCAATGAGGTGTTGTTGCTGCTCTGAATATGGTCATTCAAACAAGGTCCTTGTTGTGGAGATTGAGTGACTGTCCACCTGGCTAAGAGGATAGCTCCATGCTGTGTCCAGGCTGAAGCCGATCTCCTGTGTCTTACAGCATGGCTTCCGCCTAAGTAGAAGGCACGGCAGGTGAATAAACCCCAGAGACCCTCAAAGACAAGGACGTGACATGCCTCATCGGTTGTTGGAGGAGACACCACAACAGACAGTGTGAGCATAACCAAAGCCAAGACAGACAGGACAATATTTGTGAGTATCAGTAATGAAAGGTTGAAGCAGCAAGTCAATCCGGGCAGGGCCTGATGTTCATACCTGGCGTAGTGGTAGCCTTGGTGATGAACTATCTTACTAACAATCAGCTAGTTAGGAAATCCCTTCACTAACTCACCAACATCGCATTGCAAAACGTGATTGATCAAAGAGACGGGAAGCATTCAGTTGATTGCAATGTAGAAAAAAATCTGGGAAGTGGAGGTCTAGCCATAATTTATAGCACCTGGAACCTAAAACATCTGGTAAGTTCCATGTTTTCTGGCCAATCAAGGTGTGATTTTATAAAAAGCTCAATGAGTAAAGGTGATGGTAAAATCCTCATAAAGCATTGTACCAAGTGACCAACCAAAAAGAAACACTGTGTGGTTGAAAGTAACACCAAACCGGACTAACCTGTTTCTGAGGTCCAGTTCTCTCCACAGTTGGCGGTGCTGTTCTCGTACGTGGATGACCGTACCGCGGACAGCCTGTTCGCTCCAGCCACGTCAGACCTGAATGAGCTTGACGAGTCCAAATTGGAGCCGAGCTGTATGGAGCCGCTGTCCCTGGATCTGGTGGAAGGCCTCCTGGATGCATCAGAGTGGGGCTTGAATGTGGTTAAGGAGGACTGGGACTCTGGCCGTCCCTCTCCCCTGTTGGTCCCATGCAGGTAGGTATAAGGGGCGGGGCTCCCGGGCCGGCCTCCATCCTCCTTCCCGCGAACCCCGAGCATGGAGCTGTCCCTCAGAATACTCTTCAGCTCATCCATGGTCTGTCTGGAGACCCCCACCTCGCTGTTAGAAACCCTTTGGCTATAGGAGCACCCCTCCTTGGACCACTCTACCCTGGAGGGAGGGCCTTCATCTGGTCTGGGCCGACCCCTCTCAGGGGACCCGGAGGTGTGTGAGTGATGGGGGCCAATGGAGATGATGGTGGGGTAATTTTCTGATGGTCTGGGGCTGACGTAGCTGGAATGGTGGACAATGGATGGCCCCCCTCTGTCCCAGTCCACTGGGGCCATGTGTTTGCCACTCACCTTCACCCCCTTCTTCTTGCCAAGGCTGATTCCACTCCCATCCACCTGGTCTCTAAACCTACCTGAGCCCTCCTGGAAACACACCCCAGCAGGTTTTTTACATTTATAATATGGCGACGTCATAAAAAGTGTATTTCATATTATACTGACATTATACATTTCAATACCTAAAAATGTATTATTGTAAAAAGTACACTTCAATTACGATTACTTTTTAAATCATGGTAGTCATTTTATTATAGTTAGCTAAATTCTGTGACTATATGTTTGTGAAAACTACAACAGCAATGCTAATATGAAACACAACACTGGGATATAACAAAATATAAAACAGCTAGAGATGTTACCTTGAGCCCGAAATCCTCTGAGTCATGCATCCCTTTTTTACTATTCAATAGGTTTGACCTGGGATTTCAGTGCCTTCATTTGAAACCAGAGCTATGCTCGCACATTTATTTTATGGACAATTGGCACAATGGTGATGGATTGGAAAATTCTCTCCCCACGTCCATGGATGCAGACTCCTGTTGGAAACTGGTATCCACAGACAACTAGTAGAGACTGAAACACTTCTGCCTTCACCCCATTGGCTATTAACATCGACAATTCAATATCCTCTTTTGTGTCAATGCAAAGGGGGGGTAGAAAAAAACCCACAGCTCAGCTGTTTTTTTGTGCCTCTGACTGTGACACTCAGGCAGTTTCTAGACAGATACATTTTACTTTGAAAGTGCTTTTTCTAGAATAATGAATCACCATATTATCCGGTATCCGCAATAGTTGGGTAAAGCAACTATCTACTGGTACATACAAATCAAAATCCATTCTTTGATGGTAGAGAAAATGGCTTGAATTAGGCTGGCTAGATAAACTGGGGCAAGTTTTCAGAATTATTCAATACATGTCAAATGTAATTTGAAACGAAACAAAAACACAAAGCCTTGATTAAGCTCATCGAAGACAACCTACATATTTACAAACGCCAAAATAGTGCTTTCAACCTGGGGAGGTGTGACCATGTGTTCAAAATGTAACACAGGTGGCATAGCGTTGTCTAGTGGTCCAAGCTGCAGCCTCCATTCCAAATGTACGGCTGCAGGTACTGGTTCAAACATGGCCGAAAACTCTTCAAAAATAAAAAACTCTACTTTTAATTTCCAATAAAGCATCTAATGCCTGGAAGAAAAGCATAAATGCTTTGAAGGAAGTCTTCAGACCTAAATAATAAATACGTTAATCACATGCTATAATAAGCATGTTCAATGTTTACAAATGATTACATATACATATAGGTGTTAAAAAATCTTTAGAATGAAATCAGATGTGACTAAAGATGTCTTCTTTTGCGCAGGACTACAAGTTGATTCCAGAGAACATGCGGTTTGTAGGCTTTCTTTTTTTTTTTTTTTTACTAGGGTGGGGTTTCCACCGAGCTCGAGCTCTGATTAGTGACTGCTTTGCGTCGTACCAGTCGAGTAGACGCCGACTCCGCGCGGAGGAATTGCCCCGGCTGTATGGTGCAAAACCTTTTTATACATTTACTTCTTTTTAGGGACCGGCTGTATGATTAAGCTACAATCTTCAATGAGTAAGCATATCCCAGTAAGTAACCATTTGCATACTGCAACGTTGTGTTACATTGTAGCTGCGCATATTATAATTTGTATCAACTGGTATTCCATTTTTACAATTGTTTCAAGCTTGGCCTAGCGTAAATGCAATGTTCTTTGTCATTTTGATATCTTAATGTTTCCTGAGATTGACGGTAGGTATGTTTGTTTGTTAAATGAAATAGTTGGATTTCAATTAATGTTATCGTGAAAAACGAGGTTGTGGAGTTGCTTTTCCGGAGAGCTTTTGAAATGTATTGTCGACATTTTTCGTGGTATAAAATTGACGCATTTTTCTTATTAACATGACAACAATATAATTGACAGTTTCTGTAAACATTCATACCTTAATTGATTATAATTCACTTTAACGAGGCGCGAAATCCCTCTGTTTAACGTGTAGTTTAGCCTATACATATCAATGGACCTTGACAAGTGCTCCGCTATAGGCCTCTATACCGGTGATGGCGCCGAGTCCGCCCTCACACAAAGGACAGTTTCTAGAAATCCTCTATTTCATCATGTCGTATCTATCACTATGTACGTCTCGGGTGTTTTTTTATTATTTTATCGTGGAACAGACGTCTTGGTTTGTCGTCACTGTATTGTCTCTTCATGAAATGTCTGATGTGGCTCAAATGTTCAGAACAAAACATTTTCCATCCGGAAAATATCGGATTAACTGCATACTTCAAGAGCGTAGACATTATTTGGTGCACAAAGTAAAGAGCAGCAAGGCCGAGGCCCATGAGAATTATGCGTATCATTGTATGTAGCAAAAAACGTTCCTTCTATCAAAACCTTATTCGCTGTCGATATTTGTTCTGTTCGAATTGAATGAAAAACCATCATAAGTAGAGGATCTTGCAACCTATGAGGTCTTTCTGCTATATCTGCCTTTCAGTCATTGACTATCATAGAAAGGAACCAATACTAGTTCTATTTGGTTTACCAGATCTGAACTGAATGAGAGCAATAATTCTGCATTTCCTTCACTGCTGAATTGTTCTACCTATTCCCACGTGAGCTTATAGGCCTTGTATTTGACCCCCCCCCCCCCACCCCACAATCACCTTTTTCTTTTCTCTTACAGCAGTTCTGTGGTGTTCTGGGTCACACATTTATGGAGTTTCTGAAGGGCAGTGGGGACTACTGCCAGGCACAGCACGTAGCTGCCTATGCAGACGAGTGAACAGCAGAACCCGCCGCCTCTCCGATCGCATTGGACCCACAGGAGGATCTGAAACGTTGGCAGGATCGGGAAACCTCCTAACCTACCAGCAGAACGAGCCTGGATGGGGTAACTCTACCCGCTGCACACTGCCCTCGCTGGCTTCTGCCCGGTCAGAATCAAGGGTGAATCTGCCTCGTTTTCCCCAAGGAGAACGGGTTTGAATTTGATTGTCCGGTCCTGATTTTCTGCCACCCCGACCTCCTTTTGACCCCATAGCCTTCTTTAGCCCGCCGGTCACAGAGCATTTTTATTGCAGGGAATGTAGTTTGACATTTTGTTGACATTCCCTCCCCTTCTAAAGAAGTGGTTTTGTTGGATTTTTTTTTTTGTGGAAGAAAGATCATTTTTGGTGACACCATGGCACGAATGAACCGCCCTGCCCCTGTGGAGATCACCTATAAAAACATGAGGTTTCTGATTACCCACAATCCTACCAATGCCACTCTCAATAAATTCATTGAGGTGAGGTCTTCTAATCATCCTCTAACCCTGTGATGATTATAAAAAAGTATTCCAATATGTTTTATGTTGTCATACAGAGCACCATATATTTATGGGACATTTAAAACATCTAAATGAATGCCCCATGTAGTAAATACATTTTGCCTATGCGTGACTATGGTGTATTCCAGTGTTTTCCCTGTATATTATTCCCTGTATATTATTCACCAGGAATTAAAGAAGTATGGTGTGACCACCGTTGTGAGAGTTTGCGAGGCCACATATGATTCCACCTTGGTGGGGAAAGAGGGAATCCAGGTTCTGGTAAGTTCCAACTTCACTGTTTACATCTGATGTAATATTGCCATGGTCTTATCTTTTATTTTGGATTCTGTGAAAACGAGCAGATGAACTCATTATTCCCTCCGAGAACAGGACTGGGCGTTTGATGACGGAGCTCCTCCTTCCAACCAGATTGTTGATGATTGGTTGAACCTTTTGAAGAACAAGTTTAGGGAGGACCCTGGTTGCTGCATTGCTGTCCATTGTGTAGCTGGCCTGGGGAGGTACCATTTCTAGCCCCGCCCTCCTCTTAATATACTTCACTGCTTTTGGTATGGGGAAGAAGTTTTGACCAGTGTTTTTTTTTTTGTCTTGTGTTTGTAGAGCCCCTGTCATGGTGGCCCTTGCATTGATTGAATGTGGTATGAAGTACGAAGACGCTGTCCAGTTCATCCGGCAGTAAGTTCATAGCCGCAGCGTTCTTACAATGTTAGCTATAGTAGGCTAAGGGTGGCATGTATCCGTGTGGGTGATATACAACACTTACCCTGACACTTGGCAGACCACGGAGATTGTGCCTCTGTGTCCAAAGAATGCCAGTCTGTTATCAGTTCTAGATGTGGCTTCTAGCTGGGCCCTAAAACTCTGCGGCGTGACTCCAGCTTAGCGGTGTACAATGGAATGATTACTTTTGTCGTCGTCGTTTACACAGGAGATGATCAGTTAAAAGACTAGTCCTTCGTTGCTCTCTCCCACCAGGAAGCGTCGCGGAGCTTTCAACAGCAAGCAGCTCTTCTACCTGGAGAAGTATCGTCCAAAGATGCGCCTGCGCTTCAAAGACTCCAACGGCCACCGCAACAACTGCTGCATCCAGTAGTAGAGCCAACTCACGGTCTATGCCAACAATGCCCCTATAAAGGAAATTAATTTAATCTCTTCAAGCTTATCTACCTGGCAGCCTAGTTTTCTTTACCTTAGTCCATTGTGTGAATTATTTTAATTGGAAATCCATTCCCAGATAATTCAAGTGTTCCCCTCTCTTTCCTTTTGAAGTGTCAAAAAAAGGGTTGTTTGTGAACAAGTAACAGTGAGTGAGTGTTCTTTGTGTGCCCATAGAATTGGAAAGGAGCACAGCCAGTGAAGTATTGTATCATTTTGTGACCATCCAGTTGTTGGAATATACATGTTGAACACAGCCCACGGTTTAAAATTGTCAAGGACGCTTATTGCATACACTTTAAATCATGATAATTTAACGTAAGTAATAAGGTATCCCTTTCAATTTTATGACGAAAGTAACTGCCCAGTGTTTCCAGATTTGTTTGAAGTACGACCTGTAATTGTTTACAAAATGTAAAATGTTTTCCTTTCCTGAAAATGGTAGTTAAGTATGTTCAAAGCATATTTTCTCTGTTGTAATGGTATGTACCCTAACAACCGAATGGCGTGGGTGTAGACCGGTCATTAAAAGCATTCAGATGAGTAGATGGCTGATTGGTCAGCTTATGCTCCTCTGGAGAATATCATACTCTGAGGTAGTTGTAAGCACGAGAACGTTTTGTTTCAGCTAACAATTTGAGGTGGACTTCAAGAAAAAGACAAATCTTATTGCTCACACGAGTATAGAATTAGTCACTGTTACACGGTTATGAATTAACAGAAGTTAGATATTCACTGGACAGTTACTTTAAGTTTGATACTGAACAGAAAGATGTATGCCTTCCGACAGTTAAAACTTGAAATGCCTTACAACTGAAATGTAACAAAGGCAATCGAGTGGGTTTGTCATCCTCTGCATCAGGAAAGGTGTTTCATTTTTCTTCTTGGAACAAAAACATAGTTTTGCCTTTGTCTCATGCAGGACGTCCACACACTTACGTCCTTTCAGTAACTTTTTAATATACAATGCTTAGTTGCAATATTTGTTTATTGAAAGTCTGGGACCTTGTAATGTTTTTATTTTTTTCTTATCAAACCTTGTTTACTAATTACTGCCATGTCCGAAATGTGATTTTGTGTTTTTTCGCTTTGAAACTGGACTTCAACGTCTGCAATATTTTGTATGCCTTTATTTTTGATGTGCGTAACTTAATACTTCGATACTTGATGATTTATGTATTTCAACATGTGTATTATTAGGTTGGCTATTTATACTATGAATGGATGTGTGTTTTAGTACCGTGAGCGACAAATTGTAACTGTTCACCAACTTGTGAGAGTACATTAAAATGATACACTGAGAAGTGAGACTGATTGCTTTTGAATGGCATTTAATGTGCAGTAATATCAGAAAATATAATTGAATTTTAGTTGTTTAACATTTAATCCACATTAATTTAATTGACTTTTGAGATGTCCCCTGGTAGGCATGTGACGCTAACAGTGCCAGGAGTGGAATTAACCACTGAAAATGCTGTTTCTGGAACTGGGAACTTTTCCAAAGAAAGAGCCAGATTCAGTGCTGTTTGGAAAAGCCCTGTTCATACCTGGCTGCAATGTGTCCAAATCTCCACATTCTCATTGCTCCCTTGTTTAGACCGGTGTAGAATATTAAAGGGAACATTGTGAATTGATTATCATATTATGTGTTATCAGACCAGATAAGGACAAAACCAGGACGGTGAAACTATCATTTAGTTTTGAATAATATGCATTTTCAAGTAATCCTTAAAAGTGCATTTGAACCCAAGGGTGATTTACCATACATTTGTCCATTGATTTAACCCTACCTAGCCAGCAGATCCGACCATGTAATGAGGTTGGCCAGTGATGTCTCTGAATAGGACAACACAGATGGATATGCTGACAAAACCCTTCCCTACACTATCCCATATCCCTAACAAATGGAACATCTAGAATCTTCTTGGGCATATAAATATAGTCAGTCTAATGCACAAAGAGTGTTTTCAGCTAACCTCAAATGAATCAAACTATTTGTTTATGTTTTTAAATGGTTGTGGGTTGACTCGCCTGCTCTAGTGACAGGCTTACAGTACTGTGGCCTCCTTGTGGCTATATTTGTACCTACGTGCTGTCTACTGACGAGAACTCCATACAATGGAGATTAATGTGAATTAGCACACAAACAGGTTGCTGATTTTTATTTTAGTCTTTCATACAAAACATGCAAGACTTTATCAAAATGTGTTTATTTCCTCTTTTGTACAACCTTCAATGTCACCTCCGACCTTTATAATAAATAAGAATGTAAAATAAATCTGCTTCAAACAACACTGCCCTCCTAGTATTCCCGTCACAAAAACAGTCATCATGAGAAAGAAAATCCTACATCAGGAAGATGAAAAAGCACAGGGGTCGGTGAATGGATGCAACAAAGGTACTCACAAACAATTAAAAGTCATTCAACCAACAGTATAATTTGTATGACATATATAAACATAATAAACATGTAGAATTGACTGAATTCAGAATGGTTGTCACGTTGCCTCTTAAAGCACATTTAGCCTGATCGGTTTGGGTTTTATCCTGGTGAATATTTAACATACACAAGGCCTACAGTACCCAATAAAATCACAATTTAATTCTCATAAAAAAGGAATGCTTTTTTATTTTACAGTACAAAGATGTCGAAAGTCAGAGCTGAGGTAAAAAAAGAAAGGAAGATTAAAATACTTTTGGGGGTTTTCCAACAGCTGAGAAATACTGATATTGCATATCCAGCTTGTCTTTTGAAACTGTATTTATAAAAACCAACCAACAAGACACATTGAACCAAATGAATGTCTTCCATGGAGTGTCAGTCAGTTTCTCCATTAGTCTCTTATCAGTTTAGCCCCTTACTTTAGGGGATGGTTGGGTTTCTGACTCCCATTTCACTCCTCATTAGGCCCTTTCATGCTAGAATCTTTTGCGGATATCGGTGATGCCACCATCGCAAGGATGCACTGTGACGATTCGCAGTAGCCGTTGAGGCCCGGATGACCGGGAGGCCCCGGAACACCGGGAATACCGGGAACACCACGTGGCCCTCGTTCGCCGTCACGTCCGTCGCTCCCGTAAGCGCCTCTTCCAGGGGAGCCTGTGGGTTGAGTTGGGAGATGAGACCAGAATGTCAGTGGAATGGGAGGCTAACCCAGACATAGCTCATCGCTAATAATGTCACGACGGAGCACACTGGATTTGGAGTCCATGAAGACGGTTTTCTGTTCCAGTGTGTTTACCTGGGAGACCGGGTGCTCCTGGTTCTCCTTTGGCCCCTCGTGTTGTGGGTCCTCTGTCGCCTCGGTCACCGGTGTCACCTATGCAGAAAATACATTCATTGTCTTCTAGCTATTCAAGGATGCTTTTAGGCGCACAGAACAAGACACAATTCTGTAAATGGAGATCATGACAACGCTGCTACCAGCCTGTTGGGCAGTTTCTGCTTGAGCCATCATGTCTTGGTCCTGTTCAACAATGCCACAGTATTGCGTCGCAGACTAGAAACAGTCATTTCCTGCGGCTACAATGACGCCATATTGAATGGCGCCATAACGCGTCACCTTTGGGCCCTTTGCGACCGAGCAGTCCTGGAGGTCCTTTAAGGCCTGGAAGTCCTCTGGGGCCCTCAAGTCCTGTGTAACCATTTTTTCCAGAGGGGCCTGGAGGACCGGGGGGTCCAGGGGGACCCGGTATCCCAGAGATGCCCGACTCAGGCCTCCTCAGGCTGGCTGCTAGCTGGGCCAGCTGCTCTGTGGTACAATAAGTGAAGGACAAGGGTGTCAGTTCAATGAAGACTATGATCAAGGACAAAAATGTAACACTCATGGCCGTGAAGATACTTCCAGTTGGGAATTGATCAGAGTTCTCTCTGGAAATGTTAAAGACTTACCTTGCATTACCCTCATGCAGACCTGTGTGATGTGTGTATCACTAGGTTGTTTCCCCTGAGAAAACAAGCTGGGGGTTAAGAACTGTTAGATATCCCCAGTTATCACTATTATAATAACCATTATTTGGTGGGCGGTTATAGGATCCCTGCCATAAGACCCCTGGAGCAATTAGGGTTAAGTAGCTTGCTCAAGGGCACATCGGCAGATTTCGAAGGATGAGACTAACAGAACTATAAAAATGAAGCCTAAACCCATTTTCTGGGCTACTCCTGGTACATGTTGAGATGATGGAAGAGGTGTCCCCATGAGCTTACCGCTGGCCCCTGTGTCCCTGGCACTCCGGGCAGCCCTCTGTTTCCCTGCATGCCACGCGGTCCAGGCTGGCCCGGCTTGCCTTCCGGGCCGGGTATGCCCCTGATGCCCTCCGGTCCTTTGTTTCCAGTCTCTCCTGGTCTGCCCGTCTGAAAACAGGGACAGGGGAGGACACAATGGCTTTCAGCTTTCATTCATAGCAAAAGGTCATAGGTTGGATTACCCAGTCTGGGCCATTGAGAGGACAGACAATGCTGTCTGAATAAGATAATGGGATGACAGTGTGTAGGCCTTTGGCATGAACAAAATTATCATTCCTTGGTACTAAAACATGATTCACCAATAGGAAGTGATGGGGCTTAATTGTTTGAAACCTCCAGCATAAGACAGTACTACAAGCTTGATGATGCTGTCCCCAGTGGTTTAGGGACCAACTGGTGCCACGTTAAGATTTCTACTGGCAGTAATCAATGTAAGAAGGACTTACCGAACCCTTCTCTCCCGGCTCCCCTTCTTCACCCTGGAAGGAAATGCAATCAGCACTGTCTCTTTCGAACCAATGTTTCAGAAAACAAACCACCATCTTGTTTTTTGATCCTGTTACTCACAAAGTCCCCTCGGCCCCCTGCTGTCCCCTCTGATCCCGGGGTTCCCTGAAAGAATGAATAAAAAACGTATTCCTTATTCCTTAGGCAAAATACACTTCACAAAAATGTAACTAACCCAAGTAGACCATGGTAGGGCTTTTTGTGTTCTAGCACATCCCAGTGGTTTCATGTGACTTCTTGAAATGATTTAATAATAACCCCATTATTTTATGACTGCATCAGGTAAAAATGTAATATGTGGTTTTGTTTTGATGGCTGAGATCCACTGTTACTCACTTGTGCTCCTTTAGGACCGGTCAAACCAACTGCACCCTGGACAAATAGAAGAAAGCAACAGGATGAAAATAGATGTTTTGTTTTCACGCGTGGGTTTCTTCTTCTGTGGTGGTTCCTTTCGTCGTCCTTACCCTGTCTCCTTTCAGTCCACGGAGGCCGGCCGGGCCAGGCAGCCCGGGAAGGCCAAGGTCCCCTTTACCACCCTGTAATAACACACGCACACACACATACTTACAAAACTGAACACACTGGATCGCTTGTGGTAAGCTTCTTCACCCCCCCTTCGTTGCCGACCGAATTTACAGGGAAAAAAGGTTTAAAAATGGATTTTTTTGTTGTAAAAAACAGTGATCTGAGAAAGGTATCGCGGGGGGGGGGTTTGGGGGGGGCGGGTTGGTCCAGACACTCTGATAGGTTTATGCCCGTGTGGGTTCTGATTGGGCTGTAAGGAATTCCTGGCAAACAGAGGGTTCTTTGAGGCCTCCTTAGCAACTCCTGGCCTGAATCTCCTCTTCCTGAAGAAATCCCCCCGGGCTCATGGACCAGCGTAACAACACTCCTTTCATGCCCCTTCGCTGGTGGAACAGGGTTCCTACAGGCTGGAGGCTTATAAAGGACTGCTGCTCTCCATATGAGGCAGCGTAGGGGTCCGCATGGTTTGAGGGGGGTCACTCCCGGACTGGTTTACTGTATCAGAACGGTTGCTATGCCTAGTGGATTGGTATATGTGTGGAATAATATTGATTAACAAATAAAATAGATTATTATATAAAACATGAATTTCTTGCTAAACATAGGTACTGTACGAATGGGGGCCTGTTGTTTTTTTGGCACTTGAAGGTCTCCTTGGTCCAGGAAATGTAGGCTAGGTAAGCCATTGTAAAGGAAAAAACAACAACAAAATAAATGGACAATGTGAGTATAAAAAATGACATTCAGTTGTATCAGCATACAGTACCAGTCAAACATCAGACACGCAAATTGTGAAGCCATCCTAATAAATTGAGAAACCAGCATTGACAGCATTGTTCAGGCCAAAACGTCCAGTACCACAGCATATAATCCAAAAAGTAATTGTATATTCTCCTTTTTAACAGATAATCTTCATGTGTTTATGGCTTCTTCTTTTTAGCTTGGGCAACACAAACCACGTGAATCATAGTGCAGGGACAGCTGTGACTCACAAGCCTGTGGAAGTGCCTATTGTAACCATAATATACACTCAAAAGATTTGCAAGTGTTTGGATTGGTTCATATTTACCATCTACCTGCCAAATAATCATGACAAATAATTTCCTTTGAGCGGTGGTACTTTGGTAAAACATATCTTATGATTAGTTCAATTTGAAATGAGGATATCAAATCAGAGGTGGCCAACCGCTTCATTTTCGACCCTTCTCGCAGATATTATCAAGGCACCCTTTCCAGACTATGAGTCAGAAGGACTTCGGCTTTCTTCTTTCACCATGACAGAACAAAATGTACCCATCCCATTCCAAACCGCAAACTCATGTTCTGTATTCAGAATTGAATTGGGATGACACTGACATTTCCTGGTCTGCATGTTCATTCACCAATCCTTGCATTTTTTAACAACACAACTCTGAAGGCTGGAACATCAAAATGTTCTGTGCTTTTGTTTGTCTCTTTACCCAGCCACAAGGCCATGTCATTACATCCCATTGTGTTACCCATCATCCCATCGTGTCATCTGTTTTCCCATTGTGTTACCTATCATCCCACTGTGTTAACCATCATTCCAATGTGTTACCTTTATCCCAATGTGCTACCTAATTTCCCCTTGTGTTACCAATCATCCCATTGTGTTGCCTATAATGCCATTGTGTTACCAATCATCCCAGTGTGTTACCTATTAATTCATAGTGTTACCTATCAATTCAATGTCTTACCTATCATCCCATTGTGTTACTTATCATCCCATTGTATTACCTATCATCCCATTGTATTACCTATCATCCCATTGTATTACCTATCATACCATTGTGTTACTTATCATCCCATTGTATTACCTATCATCCTATTGTGCTACCTACAATATCATCCATTTGTGCTACCTATCATACCATTGTATTACCAATCATCCCATTGTATTACCTATCATCCTATTGTGCTACCTACAATATCATCCCTTTGTGCTACCTATCATACCATTGTATTACTTATTGTCCCATTGTGTTACCTAACATCCCATTGTGTTACTTCAACTCACTGTGTTAATTATCATCCCATTTGTGTTATCTTTCAACCCGTTGTGTTATCTGTTATCTTGGTGCAGAGGATGATTAACTCCTTTGCATTCTTCCATGCTTACTACCCATTTTACAGAGTATCTTTGACTAGTTCATTGTTGTTTCAAGTTCATATTGAGGTGTTTACAGGAAACTGTCCAAAACTTTAGTCATTGTTGTTAACACTACAAATAATGGGCTTGTTTGGGTCCATGGGTGGATAATAATGGTCCATGTGATGATGAGCTGATTTACTTACTCTGGGTCCCGGTGACCCTGCAGGCCCATCTGGGCCCCGTACTCCTCTCTCACCCTACACAGGAAGAAAAGAAATATAGGAAGTTATAGAGAACATGAACGCTACCAGAATGAACTGTTGGTTCTTCTAAAACATATCTAAAATGTATTTCTAACAAGATCTGAAAGTGCACATTTTTTAAAAAAATTGATACAAATCTATGATCAAAATGTATGTATAGATTTACTGATACCCAGTTTGATATTTGACAGCTAAGAAGATATTTGACAGCTAAGAAGTAACATAGAGTAATAGAATAAACCGCAGAAGGTATAAAAGTTAAATTTGAATTACAGATCCTGCAGGCTAGTTTAGCTAGCTCCAAACTGCTGACTCATTGATTGCTTGAAGGACTATAAAAACCTGGATGAGTGCTCCAGGTTAGCTGAATGCTAAGTCGCTGACCCTAACAAATGTTCTGTATGTGCCGGTGCGGGTTGGAATCTGAAAACATGGAGGCCTTTTCCACAGTGAAACACATAAAACATACTCACTGGCCCCCCCCTTGGTCCAACAGGTCCGACTTCTCCCTGCTCACCACGTTCCCCCTAAAAACAAAGACCACCTTGAGATCTGTGTTGTTGACTCTGATGATACTAGTGTCAAAACGCAAGGGTTATGTATGAAAGTGTATAAAGTATTTAGTACTATCACCACTATATATTAATGAAATGTAACATTTCCATCAAGAGACATTCTCTTGACTTACTGATTTCCCAGATGACCCCATTAGTCCAACG
>JACXGJ010005003.1:0-41793 GCA_016801105.1 Esox niger
AACCAAAATAAACCACAACTACGTGCACAAACATTCAACATAAGTAGGTTCCCCAATTGGAGGCAATAACGAACACCTGCCTCCAATTGGGGAAACCAAAGTACATAGAGGTGGCTAGAGCCACCTATTTAGGCCATGTCCTGGCTATGGCCCCAGCCAGCGCAAAGATGGCTAGGGGCATAGCCAGGACATGACAACCAAGGCTCATGGTTTACACAATGCACACTAAAACTAGTGCTGTATGCTGTCATTTCAGTACTTTTTAAAGAGCTTTTTACATGTTAAAACCCCCCTTTGTATTGATAATTATGCCTGCTATTCTGCTTTGTCTGGATTGCTCTGGTTCAAAATATAGCACATTGTTCATTTTCCATTCAAGCTTGTTGTTTTTGTTGTTGTTGCTTGTGATAGGCCTATGCAGCTCATTGTTCCTAGATAGTGTTTGTGTATTTTCCCATTCAGTTGTTTTCATTTTGCTTCATAGAATTGTACTTAAATCAAAGCAAGTACAATTAAATTTGACCTTTTGTATGTAATGTTATCACAGTTACATCGAAAATCAAGCCAACCTGGAGAATATAACAGAAGTAGACCTTGCCAACTACAGAGAGTTGAAGAATCTGTGAGTAAACTTGCATACATTTTTTTGTCATTTCTAATGCTCTATGATAGTACAATGATTACATTTGTGTTAATGCATGACATGCATAAGTATGTATGATTTCCTGCATACACCTAACAGCTGATTTTATTGATTTCACTCTATGCTGTGTTTGTTTTGTCCTGTCATTAACTGAGTGGTCTTCTCTGCACTGAACTGTGCAGTGCATTAGTCTTCACGATAAACCCTCTCAACAGTGGACTTCCTTGTTACAGCATTCTTTAGTCTTAACCTTTACAACCCAACATGTAATTCCCTTTATGGCTCTTTCAATCAAGAGGGTAAACTCTTACACATTATCTATGATTCTGAGCCTTACAAATACTCTGTTCAACTACTATGGCCAAAGAAAGGACATGGTCTTTAGTTGGTTAATATACAGGTTATGGATTTACAATGACGAATTAGTAAAATTATCGGTGATTATAACTTCTTGTCCTGTCTGTCATGGTTTTCACCCACAGCACGGTCACTTTCTGTAGGCTGTCGTACATCTCGGCTAATGCTTTTCAACACAACCTCAAGCTTCAATATGTGTAAGTATTGTTGTCCTTACAAAGGGATTGTATTTCAGTGTCATGTCTTGACCTATTTGTGGGTCAGGCTTTTTGTTGCTGTCAGTCAAGGATAAATCTTTCAAATGTTTCTGTTAAATCGCACATGATTTCTGTATGTAAATTATATTCAGAATGATAACATCACCACTAATATGTAGCATGATCATAGCAATAGATATTGGAATACTTCCCTGGAATACTTCAGTGGTTCAAATCACCTGAAAGAAATCATTATTAATACATTTTATTAATTGTATAAAAATGATACTGACTCAAAGGGCAAGTGAACACATGTTCCACCTAACCAGGAAAGAAAATGGTGGAAAAATAATCATATGTTGCATGGTTAGTAATCCAAGAAAATGTTTTCTGTAAGGTAAAAAAAAATTTGGGGAAGTACTTCTTGTATATTCTAATACATGTTTTGTGAGATTTATGTAACGGGTTTTGTCACGACATGGGGATGTGTTTTGATTAAGATCGCTTGCCCAGTAAAACAGGATTGCTCAGTCTATGAAGAATTGCCATGCTGTAAGAAGCTGTGCCAACTGTGCTGTTTCCACTCATATGTTTAGCTTATAAACTCAAATACAAATTACAGTTGAGCTGAGCGGCTGTTAGTATTGGCAAACTAAAGCACTGACCTGTTTATGATAATTGGGTGATTATAGCATCCTCACAGCTGGAGTCCCTTAGCTATACTGCTTGTATTACACATCTCTGGTGTCATCTCTGCTGTTACCCGTGCCAGGCTTTCCAGTCGCTACAGAGATTGATAGAATGCTGATGAATTTTCACAGAATCCAATCCTGCTCAGCAACAAAATCAACTACCTTTAAATGGATTTTATACTTGTGAAATACTGTGAATAACACAAAAAATATGTTTTTTTGTTTTTATATTTTACCCCCTCATTTTCACCATTTTGTGACCAGTAGCTACAAACTTTTCTGAAAGCAGCAGCTCTTTGTGAAATGCATCTACTGAGACATTTCTACAAAGCTGTCTGATTCTTCACTCAGGGCACCCTGAACCCGTTAAGCTTCATTTTAGATTGTTTCTGTTTCAGAGATACCATAGTATAACTGATGTTCTTACTAAATTGTAAGCCAATGTCGTCTTGTTCAATTCTTTGTATCTTCGGAAATACTTTTGACTGACACAAGTGTTTTTCACAAATGCAATGTTTGAATTGTCACTAATTGTCATTAATAGATATACTCTGTTTTACAAAAAAGAGCCATGAAATAAGTAGTATACTTGTATTAAGTTTGGCCATATCACTGGCAATCATCCTATCACTCTTTACTTCAGCTAACCCTGCCTTCTTATCCTCGTCATCTGAAATGATGTGAAACAGTGTCGTTGTAAGGGATCTGAAAGCGTTTAGGGTAGGTGGGGTGGGGGTGGGGTTGAGTGAAGGAGGGAGGGATCTAAAGAAATTGGAGAAGACATCCACCAGTCACATTTTACTCGCTTACTTTGTCAGAATATTGACAACTGATGCATAATAAATACACTCCACTAAGGGTCCATTATCACTTAATCAATATCAGACAGAGGGGCCTCGGAGGTGTAACAGATGTGTCTTCGGGCAGCCCCACCCATGGTACAGTACTGTACTTGGGTTGCCATGTTTCAAAACATCCTAAGGATCATTTTGGTTCTGCCACAGGGTTATCTCACTCTCCTCCATCCCCTCCCTAGTTTTTAAGATATATGCAACGCACATAGACTGATTGGACCAGCAGCTTTTCTCGGCCCAGCCTCTTTGCCATTGTGCCCCATAAAGAATCAAGCCGGTAATAGATAGGTCTCAATGGTTAACCCATCTGACATGGACTTTTGGGTCCAAGGAAAACAAATAATTGAGCCCCTGCTGGCCCCCAATTGGCCCTGCCAGAGTGAATATGTATCAGTTGCATGAGTAGTCTCCCCTGTGTGGTCTACTGTCATGTTCTAAGGGGTCTTATTTACACAAGAGCCTTCTGCAGACCTTACCGATGTGAAGCACATTGAAAATGTACCAACCAGGATCCATTGTGAATAACCTTTCTTATGGCCCTTTCAGACCACATTTTGTTTTCATTGAAACTGACATGAAACTGACAAGATTTACTATAGCTAAACCTTTTTTTATATTGACATTAGCTAGGATTAGCTAAGTTGGACATGTAAGGGCATCGTAGGGGCTTTCATGACTGACAAACCTAAGATCCTGGCAATTGGTTCACATAACTAGTAGTAAACTAAAAATTAAAACTATAATAGTTGATTATGGCTAAAAATGGTGTTGAGATTCATTCTGAACTATTTAAGGAATTATTTCAGCAAGGGCAAAGCAATGCCTGGTGGGGGTTCAATAAAATATCAACTGTCCCCAATCAGCTGCAATATGTAAGATATGTAAGAAGTGGTCCATAAAAGCATCATGTCCAATACTGTGTAGTGTTTGTCATGTGTAATACAATGACAGTTTAAGGAATAACATGGTATCTGTATTTTTATGGCTCTATGTAACAAAATGTTTGTTCCTGGGTAGTAAGTGTGAGTTTGTAACTGCTTGTGTCCAAAAAGTATAGAAAATGGCTATTATTCCCCACAAACTTTGCTTTTGTGACCAGGACTGTGATATATTGAAATTGACCTATTTACAATGAGAAAATGGATAGGTTTGTGCCATTTCGTTTACATAAAGTGAAAAAAGACATGTATTTGTACTAATATAATACAAAAATGACTACAAGACACTTAGAAGTGAATATCACTACCACCTAGGTTGTGACAGATGTGGACAGAACTAAATAGTCTTGTGTAGTCTCTGTAGTGTAAAGCATTGTATGATAAATTAACCTCTTATTGACCGTATGCACAATACTTGGCATTTCTTACAAATGTAGGATAATATAATGTAAGAATGTCCTCTGGCCAAGTATGGTGACTTCTTTCTCAGAGAAATGGTTTGGCTAATCACCTAATGTACAGAACAGAGGTGTGCCAATGATGTTTGCGAATGTAGCACTTGAGGTAAATGACTTTCCTGCATAATTCATCAGAGTACATTTGTAAGCATTGTGTGTGGACCCAGAGAGTAATTCGAAGCAGGTATGCATTGTTCTGAAGTGAGTGATCAAATCTTGGCATCACATGGACTTATTTAAACAAACAAACAAAATGTTAATAAAAAAAGTTTTACAGATACATGTTTTATTCATTTCCCAGTATTATTGCATATATTCTATCACCAGACTTTTTGAATTATGGCATCATTTCAGACAACAGAGGTGTTGGGACAAATTTGAATAGATATGACAAATACAGTACCTTACAAAAAATTGAGCTAGGTTGTAATGACTGATAATTGTTTGTGCATTAACATGAGCACTTGATATGTTGGAAATAGGGGTGTTGTGATATACCAGTATTGCTGATAACCGTGATATTAATAAAATGAAATATTGATATCATGTTTATAATACACATATTCATTAGGTACAACTGAAGCTGTGTTTTTCTAAAAACTCCTCTAGATTTTTCGATACCTTATTCATGTCACTTTTAGACAAATGATGTATGTGCTTAAACAAGCAGACTGGACGTATGCACTGGTATTGAAATCAACTCGTTAACCCCACTAGAACCCTGGGAGAGATCCTCAAATACGTGCTGTTTTTGTAGTCTATTCACGTGGAAAGAAGGATGTTATGTTTTCAACCCCTCTCGGTTTTTCCATAGCTTATTCAGAGACAAGTGATGCCTGTGCTCAAACAAGGAGACTGGACCTACACACTTGCGTTTGAATTAACGCCTTTTCATAGCCTATTCACTTGGTGAAAAGGTTTTGTATTTTTCCAAAAACTCCTCTGGGTGTTAGGCCTTGTGGATCTTTTGTTTAGTAGTTCATCTGGTTGCATTTTCAATATCCATTAAGAATAATTGTTCCATTTGTACGCTTAAATTTATATTCGTACAGCTATGGCCACAGACTCTCTGCACCTCCATACACTCGTATTTTGAGTGTAATCAATTTGCCAAAAAAGAGCAAAAAGTTAATTGAACAAAGTTGAAGATGAATTTGACTAATAGCATTTTTCTTCTTCAGATGTTCTGTATGTACTGCAATAATATCAATACAGTGAATTCCTTTGGCCACGATAATCATGTAGTGAAAATCTGATATCGTAACAGCCTTAGTTGGAAATTAAAATGTGGAAACAGCTCCAAAACAACCTCAGCTTATTGTGCTGGCTCAAATGAAACAGGCTCAACTGAAATTGTGCTTTTTAACAATGCATATCCTCAGTGTCCTGTTAGATTGATGTTGATGTTGCCTTATGTATTTACACAGTAACCTGGCATCTAACTCCCTGGAGCACATCAGTTGGAAGGTGTTCCATCTTCTTCCCCTGCTTAACTTGTGAGTAAAGCACTTCTCAAAGCATCACTTTTATATTCTCTTTAACTAGTCAACTTCTGACTGAAATAAAACCACAAAGATAGTCCCTCAGTCTAATCAATACCATTCACACTGTCAGCCTATCACTATATGAGCAAAATAGACCCTTTTCACTCTGTTTTGGAACTCATTGCAGACATATTTCACTGCTTTATTCTCTTAGACATTTTTTCTCTCTATTCACTACCCTTTTTCTTAGAAACTCCAATGTTCCTTTTGCTTGCTTCTTTGATAATTGTGACCTTGAATACTTTGGATAGTCATATAGAAAGAAAAAATAAGTTTACACAATTGAGAACAAACTTTGTGATAAAAGAGCCTGATTCTGTTCAGGGTTTTGAGGGACAACCCCCTTGTGTGCTCCTGTGATATCCATTGGCTGCAGCAATGGCAGCTTAATGAGCACAGTGACCTCGACAACCAACCGTTACACTGCTTCTCCAATGGCCACAAACTACAATTGGACTACTTGATGATGGAGAACTGCAGTGAGTTAAATGTACTTTTCTTTTCTGACATACAGTACATTCATTCCTACTGTACGTACTGTAAGTGGCATTGCGGTTGGGTTTGTTATTCAACGTAATTTTCCACAGATCATACACCAACCATAGATGTTCAGACACACATTTTTCACTATATTGCAGCCATTCCCAAGGTAGCCATAATCCATGCCATCACCAAGGTCCAGGAGGGAGGAAACCTATCGTTTCTGTGCCAGGTGACAGGAGTACCCACGCCCTCAGTGAGGTGGCGCACAGAGGATTTGCAGTCCCACTACACCGTACAGGTACTGAGCAATGTCAGCGAAATGACATGGATGCAGAAAGTATCCATGTCATAAGAAGTTCTGAGTACTGAGTGATGTCAGCAAAATGACATGGATGCAGAAAGTAAACAGCATAGTTGGTCATTCCACAACTGATAAGAGGTACTGAGTGATGTACTGAGTGATGCCAGCAAAATGACATGGATGCAGAAAGTAAACAGCATAATTGGTCATTCCACAACCATTAAGATGTACTGAGTAATGTACTGAGTGATGTCAGAGGATATGAAGTGATTTCAGGACATTCTGAAAATATGCACTTTAAGGTACACTCAACCAGCTGACATAGGTTAAGAAAGCGCACAGCATAATCATTTTCAGGGGTGGATCTTTTCATCGGGGGTTGCTGCTAATAAAGCTGTGTGATGGACTGTCGACTTATCAGCTATGACAATGCATATTACATTCATCCATTCTGGTGGATGGGAGTGCTGAGACTACTACAGGGAGAGCTGCAGCAAAGCTAAATGTCACTTTCACCATCTCGTCAGGGGGTGTGGAGGAAACAACGGTGGGGGGGGACCTACTACCACCCCAACTTACCAACGTAGTTGGCCATAGGTCAAATAAGAGCATCGAACAGCAAGGTACAACTTTACCTCTGTTCTGGTCTCATTGTGAAACCATGCACAGATACTGTGTGAAGTTGTATGAGAGCAGTGTCTTTTGTCTTGTTAGCCTCAGTATCTGCAGTTCAGCTTCTGTACAGGTTGATTCATGCTTAAGTAAAATATTTTCTTGTAAAACATAGCTGCAAAAGTCTTTTTTGGGGGTGGGGGTTGATGTGGATTTTAGTGCAGATCGTATGCTACTCAAATGTCTTTGTGGATAGTGATGTGGGCTTATGGTTATTGTTTCACAGGAAGACCCAATTTTCTGCCTTCTGAAAGCCATTTTTTAATCTTCTGGGGTCTCATTTATCAAGTGAGGATATGCAGAAATCTATGCAAAAACCATGTGTGCAATCATTTCCATGTAAAGGGTGAGATTTGTTCACATGAATGTTTGCTTGAGAATGTTTTTCTATTTGAACATATCCATGTGTACGCACGGTGCCAAGTGGTGGTTTAAAAGAATGGATTGTCAAACATAGACCAGTTGATATGGAAAATATACATTAGCTAATTATATTGTCAAAAAACAATTTAATAATGTTTCATTGTCATTGTTTTTCCATTGTGAATTCATGCAACATTTCTTAACATGCTAAAATATTTCCTGTAATGATTAGTTCATTTATAATAATAATAATCTATATCAACTTCAGTAATTTCTTAAATTATAGCCATATGTAAAACCCTCGTTGAATCATTATAACAGACTGATATCATGGGAAATGAAATGGGAAGCTGATGTTCCAATGGAAGATATGATGCTGCATTTCGGTGAGCAAATTTTTTATAGAGAGATGAAAACAAAAGCATAGAGTGGAGCTCATCTTGGTGGATGAGGTACTTGCATCAATTATATTTTCATATCATCGGACCATAGTGATGATTCCATTCCAAGTTTGAGGAAACTCCAGGAGGAAATATGGTCAGATAAATAATTGATAATAAGGGCAGACTAGGGATTTCATGAATCTGGAAAATAATTTGCAGCAATTTGTTGAATTGGCTGTGAGATTCAAATGTTGAAAGGTGACATCTTTCTTTAACTTCAGATTACATTTTTCTTTAACTTCAGATACATTTTTTCTTTAATTTAACTTGTTGGTAGCAAGGGCAGCAAGTTTACACCAAAATATCTTGATATTTGGAGGTATTCCTCTATCATGACCAGAGGCCTTGACCCCACTGAAGAGCAGCAGACCCATACCATGATGCTGCTGCAAACATGATTGAGAGTAGATACTGTGTACTTTTGATGATGAGCCGTGTTGGCTTGGAAATAATCTCTTTGTGAAATAAATCCAAAATGTTCAACCTTGGCCTCATCAGATTATAATACATTGTCTTCTTGCAAAGTATATACAGGCATGGATGTTATTTTTCTTGAGAAATGGCTTGGAATTTTGCAACCCTATCCCACAGCTCAGTATTGAATACTTGCAGTGATCGTAGTATGCAGCGAATGCCGAGTTCCTGACAGACATTTTGGCAGCTCCTTCATGGTTACCATAGACCTCTTGCTAGTTTTCCAGATTAGCGTTCTCTTGGAGCTGTCATTCATTTTGGAGGGGATGCAGGATCTGTGCAATGTCCTGATGGTGCCATTGTAAATGTTAGTGGCAGGATTCTACACAGTACACCTTTATATTTTAACATAATTACAAACTCTATACTAAAGCCTATGCACACTTTTGCAATCAAGGTATAAACATTTTATAAGTTGAACAAGGTCTTGATTACAGCCTTTACATAAAAGCTACATTTTTATAAAAAGGTGTGTAGACTTTTTGTATTCATCGTATGTAAAAAAACAATTGTTTATGATGATGTTTAGGCTACATAAATAGTATCGTATACATGGTCTTAATCCTTCAGATTTTGATGTCTCTATAATTGTCTGCTATAATGTTTTATCCTTTTTGGCACTCTATCCCTTGGTCCTTGTCCAGGAGAGGTTCTGGGGCTCCACTCTAGAGTTGGAACTGCAAATGATGAATGTTTCCTCCAAAGACAACTTGCACAACCTGACGTGTGAGGCTGAGAACCGAGCCGGGCCTGGGGACGAGAAGGTGACATTGGACATTGAATGTAAGTGCCACTGAAATATTTCTTATTATTGCAGCAGTCAGAGAGTTGAATGCTGACAGACTCAGTGAGAGCTGTCAGATTGCAATTAAAGCAGGAAAGGTAGAGAAAATTGTGTCAATTTTCTTTTCTAACTGTAGTGAATAGCATATACTTTATTCCTACATGAAGTACTTAGTATTAATAATTGTGGCTAAAAATAAGTATGCCTTGTCACATGGCTTTATCATGCCACAGACCTTTCCTTTCAACATAATATCGGTTATCACACAATAATGCATTAGTACTACCCTACTATAACCTTACCTTAGGGATGCACTCCTTTTATATTCCAAATCTTCTCTTTTAACTCAACAAATACATTTAATGGAAGATGAAATCAACATAGCATCAGATGATCAAATACAGAATAAATCTGATTAAATAAGTTATATTTTACTTTCAGAGACCTTAGCTATTCTTTTGCCTTAGCCCTTCTTTACTATCCTGAAAGTATCCAGTGTAGAAAATCTTAGATTTAAAGCACCCGGTGGTCCAACCTGAGTATAGCCAGGCAACGCATTTACAATACATTACAGAAAATATTGCTGAAACAATATCATATATCACTGACTCAGTGGCAGTCATTGAAAAATAAAGTCCAAAAAGAGTGGGATGCAATCAACAGCAGACAAATGCATGAGCATCGAGGGACAACTAATGAATCTAGGGAGGAAAATGGACTGATAAGCATGCTAAGATCTGATTTTAGCACAGGCTAATGGACTTCTCCCTCCTACTCCGGAACACAGTATTCATCCGGAGTGATTGGCAGCCTGTAAGCACGTTAGTGCAGTGGCTAATTTATCAACATCAGCCCCCAAGTGGATGGACACATGTTAACCGCTAGCCTTTAATTACCCTTAATTAGCTTACCGAACTGCAGGGTGTTTACAGGGCTGCTTTGACCACTTGGATTCAGGAGACTGATGCTGCTGCATCCACATATTGAAAAGAAAGACATTTGGAGAAAGAAAAAAATATGCTCCTTACATATCAGAAGAATTATTCTATCAAGCTCATCTGTTGCTACATACTGCTTCATACTGTATGCGTATATTCCAGACAGACTTCTAAAAAACTTTTAAGTTTTTGTGGAATTACATGGAACGTGAAGGATTATGCTAATTGTGCTGCTTTGTAATCTCTTTAGCATGTATTTTTTCAGAGAAAGCCTCTTGAATAAAAGAAGACAAATGCCTCTGTAGTGCCTTAGCACAGCACTTTCTGCTGTAGGGTCATGGGTTAAGAGCAGTGGAATGGTTGGTGGAAAGTGTCAGAGAAAGGGGTCTCCCTATATCAGTAGCGTCTTCGATCTAAAAAAGCCATTTCCTGTAGCTTCTTGTCTGCTCGGTGCTTCCAGGTAGCTCTTGTGGTCATGGGTCCTAACGAAACCCGGATACATTATTGATAGCAGGTCAACAGGGTGACAGTGCAGATGGAACACATTGATTCATAACAACTCATAGAAGGAACCCACTACTGGACATGGATTAGCAACTAGCCTTTGTTACAACTTGTCTTATACCAACTCACACATCCTAATGGCTCACAGTTCATGAGTGCTATTGTCTTCTGTCCAGTTCCAGCCAAAATCCTGTTCCTGCATAACGCAGAGAAACAGCACCACTGGTGTTTCCCCTTTAAAGTAGACGGCAACCCTGAGCCGTCCATCCGCTGGCTCTTCAATGGCTGCGTCCTCAAGGAGGGCCGCTACACCTTCACACAGTTCATTCCTGACTCAGATGACGGCTCGGAGAAGCACGGCTGTCTATTTCTCAACAAGCCTACCCACCTTAACAACGGCCACTACACTCTCATCGTGAACAACACACTGGGCAATGACAGTGCTACAGCCATAGGGAAGTTCATGGAAAACCCCTTTGATCCATTGGATCCTGAGGGAATTATCCCAGGTAACAGAGAAAATACTGACCACCTTTTCACCACCTTGTACCATTCTGATGGGATTGCATGTATCTATGCACTGTACACTGTATAACATGGATCGTTTGTCGTCCTTTCCTTTTTCTTCATGCCAGTCATTGATGACATTGATCCAAGTAAGCCTTTTAAATTTTCACAGATAATATTACCTAGCAGAAATAAATGACTTAAAGTAGCGAAAGGTTACAGAAAATGCTCACATTTGGCCAAATAGTGAAGTGTACATCACCTAGCTTTCAGATTCCAATTCTTTGTTTGTTTATTAGTTTAGACATTGTGTCTAAGTGTCTACCGTCCTTTATGTGTGGTTAGCTATCATGGTGACTTGTGACTAACTATGCATTTTCAATGATTCCTAGTTCCCACCAACAAATCAATTGGTGATGTCACAGAGATTCGGGAAGGCAGAGTGTTTGGGGTGAGATTCATTAGGTCTGAAAATCAACAACAGCAAAAAAACTATTTTTTAGGAATTTTTCTAAGTTACTGTATACCATGCTTTGCTATGCTACAATATGCTATGATGAAGCTAATAATGTTTCCATGTAGGTGTCGGTGGCTGTGGGTCTGGCAGTGTTCGCTTGCACCTTTCTTCTCATTACAGGGCTGGTCATCAATAAGTGTGGTCAGCACACCAAGTTTGGCATTCACCGTAAGTCACACACAAACATGACATATTTTAGATACCGGTAGTGTCTTATTTTGAACAAAGCATAGCGTCCTATACGTACAGTTGTAGTAAACAACACTTCGTTATTTGGATCTCAAAAACTCTTTGAAAGTGAGGAGTGAAGAGAGGAGAGGATTTTTGTGAATATTTTAAAAGACAGACCAAAAGGATAAAAAGCTAGTATTTTTTTGCAGTCCATTTTCCTCATATTTGCAAAGTGTGCCAATATTAGTGGAGAACATTGTCTCTCTTTCTGGAGCTTTGAATAGGAAGCAAACCCCAGAGAATCAGAAATGTTTCCAACAGTGAAGACTTTTGGAAAACAAATATCTATTCCAAAAGCCAGCAACAATGCCAGTCATTTTTTCTTACATCTTAAGAATGGCCAACAGTACCACAGCAGGCATTGTATTTCACTGTGAAGGTAATGCATGAGGCCAGACAATATAGGGTTTCCGCCAAGCTGTAACTTTGCACACTGTCAGCCCAACAGCTCGGCTAGAGTGCCTTAATTACAGCATGCAAAGTGAACAGCGTCAGAAGCCCCTAGCTGCTGTGTGGGCCATTAAAGAAGACTGATGGACGCCAGCTAGGCGAGATAGGTCCTCTTGGACCCCCCCACCACAAAGTGCCTAAGTGGGCCTGATTGCCTAAGTGGGCCCCCCTCCTGGCAAACTCGTTTCCCTTTGCTGCCGTCCTCCATTTTCTATCTGGGGCTCTGGGGGTTCTGTGGTATTTTTGTTGAGTGGGTTTTACGATTTTGGGCACTTGTTTGGCTTTTAAATTGGTCTGTACAGTTGCTTACTGCTCCAACGTCCACTTTGCTGTTTGTTGTTTCTGGTCAATGTTGGACTGATTGCCGAATTGTGGGTTGTTAATTATTATTGCGCAGAAACAATAGAGTCAAGAACTACACATACATTTAAAAACTTGGCAACTTAAATATATCCATGCTGTCTGTCTCCCTCTAGGTTCATCTGTCTTGGGAACAGAGGATGATCTTGCTGTGTCACTGCGTTTCATGAACTTCGGGGCCAGCCCTCCTTCTTCTGATGACTCTGGGATGTCCAGCTTTGTGGAGAACCCCCAGTACTTCTGTGGCATCATCAAAGACAAAGACATGTGTGAGTGAAATGGGAATATGATTACAGGCCAATATATGTGAGACAGTGAGTGCCAATATGTATAGATTCTCCTCATGATATCCTTTGAACCATCTGTTTTCTCCTAGAAAACATTGTAAAAGCCTTTCTCTGTGTACGTACAGGCGTGCAGCACATCAAAAGACAGGACATCGTTTTGAAGTGGGAACTGGGCGAAGGGGCGTTCGGAAAGGTCTACCTGGCAGAATGTGCCAACCTCAGTCCAGACAGCGACAAAATGCTGGTTGCCATAAAGGTATGAGTCTGACATTTAGGGTCTCACTCAGAGGTGGATTCCGTTACACTGAGACCACTTAGACACATCCACTGTTCTTCTTTTGTGATCAGACCCTGAAGGATGCCAACGAGTCAACACGACAGGACTTCCAAAGAGAGGCAGAGTTGCTGACAGTGCTTCAGCACCAGCACATTGTTCGCTTCTATGGAGTGTGTACAGATGGAGAGCCACTGGCCATGGTGTTTGAATACATGAGACATGGAGACCTTAACCGCTTCCTCAGGTACAGAAACAGAAACGTGTGCTTAAAGCCTGCAGGCTATGAATGATGGTGGTGACCTCATTGCCCTCCATGCTAATCGTTCCCATTAACCTTTACTCATGCATTTTAGCATGGCTACCATGTAGTCTACTTTAGTTCTAGCATTCTATTCAGTGAAGCCAAATAATTGACCTTGATGACCGACACAAATGATTAACTTGGTTCCTGCGCCAAGCTGCACTAGTAAATCCAATAGGCTCTCTGCACAACTTATTGTGCAGCTTAAGAATCGCAACACGTGAGTGACACTATCTTGGACCACTCAGGGCAACAGTGGTGTGCCGTGGTTAGGGCACTGTGGGTTCATTGGCTTAAAACTCCAATTCTCAAGTCTCACTTGGAAACAGATATGAGTGCCAAGATGATTCACGCGATCTCAGATGACTGATTATTTGACCTTGTATGCCTTTTTAAAAATTCCATTCTGGCAAAGCACCGCACCTCTGGTAGACCGTCTCCACTCTAATTCTCCAAAGGCATACGCATGGGGAGTGATGTGGACGCAGGACAGATGTTCGCTGAGCCGTCAGATAGGACACCGTGTTGATGTTGTAGTATGGACAACCATGCTGCACCTGGGATGTACTCTGAGACACTAGCCACACAGATATAGACAGTGTGTGTCAGCCAATGCCAGGTGTCCAATGAGGCCAGACTGGGAATAGAGTCTCAATGCACACGCAGACACACAGCCCACACTGCCTGAGATGTATGTCCTGGGTGAAATGGAAATCACATTTCCAAGCAGACAGAATGAATGTGTGTTTCTTGGACTATGAGGCAGCTGCTTCTCTACCCAACCACCTGCCTGTTAAACTAATAGTGATAGAATAGACAACTTCCTGCATGTGACAAAGTAGAGAGGCCTTCTATTAGGATTGATGCAGACATTGATGAGCTTATTGGGAGTAGGATACAGGTCAGAGTGGGTGGGGTGGATGTGATATTGAGAAAAACTGTGGAACACTGAAGAATAAGGCTATCATACATCCCAGAATCAAATTATTCCAAATGAATGCAAGGCATATTACAAGCCTTATGTTTCCTATTAACCATCATTGTTAAGTTGTTTTATTATGGCTTGGTCTCCAGCTGACCGCGTCAAGTACAGTTATAGGATCTCATATATGTTCAATGTGGTCCATCTGCACATTGCCTGAAGTAGTAATCATCCAGCTGGTCACAATACAGAAGAATGATATCATGTCACTAGTTTGACGCAAAAGTTTATGCATCAAAGGGCCAATCGTACGCCTAAATTAATCTGGATAGCCAATGAATCTCAATGTAGGAGTGCTGTACAATGATCAATCACAAATTTGTGATCTAGTACGCAAAACTCATCCTGGATAAGTATTTATACTCTGAGACTATGTGTAATGGGCCCTGCTAGATACTAGGTCTAGTGTGGTTAAATTGAATGTCCTGGCCTGTATAACCCGAAAGGTTATGACCCCTCCCACCATCCTCCAGGGCTCACGGTCCAGATGCCTGTATCCTGGAGGAGGTGAAGATGCTCCCGTTGGGCCAGCTCACTCTGCCCCAGATGCTCCACATTGCTGCCCAGATTGCCTCGGGCATGGTTTACCTGGCCTCCCTTCACTTTGTGCACCGAGACCTGGCTACACGCAACTGCCTCGTGGGCGACATGGGAGATGGACTGATGGTCAAGATAGGAGACTTTGGCATGTCCCGGGACATCTATAGTACAGACTACTACAGGGTAAAGGTGGAGATAGTGAAATTTATTAGGGGGGGATTTGTCATCCAAAATGTCATTGTCATGTAACAATTCCCAAATGAGTATATACAGTTATCTATACACATTCTCTATCACTGCTATTTACGAGATTCATCAGATGGACATTTTCTTCATTGTAATTGTCATATTGACTTTAAATCTATGAATAACCATTGAATAACCATTGATCTCTTCCCTATCAGGTGGGTGGTCGTACAATGCTTCCTATTCGCTGGATGCCACCGGAGAGCATCATGTACAGAAAGTTCACAACGGAGAGTGATATCTGGAGCTTTGGAGTTGTCCTTTGGGAGATCTTCACGTACGGGAAACAACCCTGGTACCAGCTCTCCAACAGTGAGGTATAAGAAACTGTGTACAGGGTTGGGCTGTCAAATGGAAAGAGTAGCTATCTTTATATGGATTATAAAAGTGGTGACAAAAAGTACATTTTATTTGTTTGACACTGTAGAATAACCCTTATTCTGTGGGTCTGATTTTCACTGGGGTTTGATTCTCACTGGAGGTCAAATGGGGTCAGTTAAGGGAAAAGGTTTCACCAAGGAAAAGGTTATGCACACATCACTTACTGTAAGTCACTGTGGTAAAGAACATCTGATAGATGCCTATAACCACGTTTGCGGAAATAGGGTTAAGTACGACACGTTGGGTTTAATTCTGAAGAATCATATTTTAATGACAAGCATGCCTTTAACAAAGGCTAAGAGGGGAGTCAAGCCAACCAGAATGCATTTGGCTGACGTCAAAGCCATGAGAAGGGAGCACTTCAGTTGTGAAAGGCTTGCCTCCAGTAGGAAAACACTTGAAGTGAGAGAGACAGAACTGAAGAACCAGGAATTCTTATGCCAGAGCATAAATAAGTCAACTCAGCGAGTTCCTGTGTGGGGGGTGTATTGTGAGCCTCTTGAATTTGTAGACTGTGAGGTACCCATTGTGGGGGCACAGGTTTAACACAGGACGCCAAATGCCGACCTTCTTAAGAACCAGGAAATTATGTCAGAGCACCCCTTCTGCTGCCCCAGGATGAACCAAAGAATGCCCATACCGGACTTCAAAAACTGTCTATCTTTGACACTTGAGAAGGGACTTTTATTGAAATTATATGTTATATTCAAATCACTGGTGAACACCAAGGAACCTTCAGTGGAAACAAAGTTTGTCGATGCCCACGGTTGTCTGTAATGAATGGTGGAGCACGTTTGGCCAAACCATTTGGAGGTACCTTCATCAAGGGCTTCTCCCTATTTTCCCTGCTGGGAGACCTGAATATCATACCATGGCATGGCAGACAAACACTGTGTGCCAAGATTATTTGAACTGAAGAAAGGTTCCTGAGTTGAAGGACTGTGCTGTCACCATTTAGCTCAATATATCTTCAACAATTCTTTGCCGGGGAGCTGGGATTGTTTGTTTGGAAGGGATCGGGTGTAACCTTTTCATTCGTCCCCGGGTACCAGATAGCTAGCCAACATCCCTTCCGCCATGATGATGCGGTCAAAACTCTGTGTCCGCTACTTTAGGTTCGTTGGTGAGTTCTTCCAGGAAATGAATAAAATATAACATACTGTAAACTATAAATATACTGTCCGGGAAACCAATACAATCTACACAGTGACAATCTCACTAGAGCAGCCGGTGTGATTACTTCTGTATCGAAGGCTAAGGAAAGCTGCGTGTGCATTGAGACTCTTTTGATGGGTAGAAGACTGGGACAGAGCATCTCCAAAACGACAGCCCTTGTGGGGTTTTCCTGGTCTTCAGTGGCCAGTACTTATCAAAATTTGCCCAAGGAGGGAAAAGAGTTGACCTGGTGATAGGGTCATGGGCGACCAAGGCTCATTGATGCATGTGGGAAGTGAAGGCTGGCAGGTGTGGTCCGATCCAACAGATGAGCTACTGTTGCTCAAATTGCTGAAAAAGTTAATGCTGGTACTGAAAAAGGTGTCAGAACACACAGTGAATCAAAGTTTATTGGGTTCCCATTCTGACCCCTGTCAACTGCTAAAAGTGCCTACAATGGGCACGTGAGCCTCAGAACTGGATAAAGGAGCAATGGAAGAAGGTGACTTTGTCTGATGAATCATCAAGTGGATGGCCAGACGACAGAACAAGGCAAGACGAAAGAGGCAGTGTGATGCTTTGGGCAATGTTCTGCTGGGAAACCTTGGGTCCTGCCATTCATGTGGATGTTGCTTTGACACATATCACTTACCTGAGCATTGTTGCAGGCCATGTGTACCCTTTCATGGCAACGGAATTCCCGGATGGCATTGGCCTCTTTAAGCAGGATAATGCACCCTGCCACAAAGCAAAAATGGTTCAGCAATGGATGGAGGAACACTACAACGAGTTCAAGGTGTTGACTCGGCCTCCAAATTCCCCAGATCTCAATCCGATTGAGCATCTGTGGGATGTTCTGGACAAACAAGTCCGATACATGGAGGCCCAACCACGCAACTTACAGGACTTAAAGGATCGGCTGTTAACATACTGGTGCCAGATACCACAGCACACTTTCAGAGGTCTAGTGGAGTCCATTCCTCAACGGGTCAGGGCTGTTTTGGTTGCAAAAGGGGGACCTACGCAATATTCGGCAGGTGGTCATTATGTTATGGCTGGTCGATATAAGTGTAAATACTGTACCCCAAAATCATACAGCCTTCTGGAACATCATACAGTAATTGGTTAGATGGTAAAGCAAACTGATCATAGAGAGACTACAGCACAATATTTCCATGTGTTTATAGTCAATCAGTGTGTTCTTAATAATCCTTGTGGGCCCAGTCCAAGCCTTTCAGGTTGTGCCCTGAGAAGTGGACTTTGTCCTGACCACAACTGCACCATTATGGACTAGAGCCCTCTCCCCTTTCAAGTAGAGGGTGGATCACTTTTCCCCTCCACTCAATTCTAATCTTATTGGACATCATTTTTGCCCAGGGCCAATGACGTTTAACCTTGTTAACCTAATCCTTCCCAGCCAATGATGGACGTGCGTAATTATCATGTCGTCTAATTAGGAGATAAAGGCAGGGATAAATCATCCCAAACAGACAGGGAGACAGACGGCCATCTTGGAAAGTCACTATGAATCTTTGTTCTCTTAAGAAGATGATTGAAAGCGTATTGTAATATGGTGGGGCTCAGTGCTGACAGGTCTTATTGGATTAGGTCAGGGATATTGAACTCTTTAAAATGGTTAAATCACTGGTTCTTTATATGCAATATGATGCCAAGGGCAGTCCTTGAACAGGAATTGGCATAGTGGAATGTATTCCTTGACAGTGATAAATACATCAAGCCAGTGAATTTGTGACAGACAATTTCTGTTCAAAACTGTTTCATTGATTTTGCAAGAACATCTCCTGCTTAGCTCTAACACCATGTTATCCAGACTTGTTCACAACTTCAGTTATTGGACTAAAGAATCTTCCCCTCAAGCTATCAAGCTGGCTTGAGCATGTCTACTCACATTAATACAATGTTACAAGCAGAATATCATTTGAACCCAGATGATCAAAGTTACTGACATTGTTACTGTAGCTATCTCCTTCAAAACTTAATCCACTCCACCTCTCTCTGCTTGCTCCCCCTCAGGCCATCGAGTGCATTACACAGGGTCGGGAGCTGGAGCGACCACGCACCTGCCCCAAAGAGGTGCATGTACTGATGCAGGGCTGCTGGCAAAGGGAACCACATCAGAGGCTGGTCATCAAGGACATCCACAGCCGTCTCCTTGCTCTGGTCAAGAGTCCTCCTCTCTACCTGGACATCCTGGGGTAGAGTCTGGGAGGGCTGGGGGGAAGGGATTTGTGACCAGGCAAGGGGGAACTTCAGGTTAGGAGGTTTAAAGGGGTGTTGAGAAGAGATGGAGAATGTCCCCTGGTGCAGGACTATACTTTGTCCATCCCTAAGCATTACCATCATTTACCATAATTGATCTTAGCTATGCCCACACAACCTCAGATTGGATGTTTGGTCAGATTAGCTTTAACTACAATCTGGTCTGAACACTCGGATGGAAAGGGAATAAAGTGAAAGGTGCCCTAGATACTGCTCTTGGGTTATTTTTGCATTTTTCCCAATAATGGTTCATTTTAGCTATAGCAAAAGGAAGCTCACCTCAGAACAGTACATCACTGAAACTTTACCCAGAGTCGAGAGAAAATCTTAGGCACTGCATTAATTCCAACTTCCTGGTCAGTATTTCATAAGCTGGACATACTATACGGACACTGGCAGCATCCATGGCGCTTCAGCTTTGCCTTACCATCCCAATTATTCTAGTCTCATCCCTACACAGACCCAACAATCTCTGTCCCTGGCTGGAACCGGAAATAAGAGGATGAGCCAAACCTGTCAAGTGTTTACTGTGTGTTTTACTGTGTAATTGAATGAGTGTTGTTGTGATGATTGGTTATGCATGACTGAAGAAGTACAGACCATAGTTTTACTGTCGCAGCATTCATTGTTGCCTGACATTATGAAACATTGAACTACACTGGGGAAGTTTCAGAGGCTCAGTGTTTTACAAGCCCAAGCATACTTCTCTTTTTAGGGGTGAAATTAAAAAGCTCTTCTACCGTTTTGATAATAACAGCTTGAACATTCTTATCAGGATGCTATTTAATGGGAAGATCTTTTGGTATTTAAGCTGTGTAATATAATCGTCAGGTGGGAAAATTATTTCAAGAGAAGCCTATTGTGCCAAGTCAATTGCATTAATCAGAAAGCTTTCTTTTCTTAGGCAGTTATGTAAGATCTTTCGTAATTCATATGAACAGCCCAAGCCATAGTGAGAAAACTGTATTTATTGGATATACATAGTAGCTGGGGTTCTTTATGGCAATCACTGCATTGTACTGATCACTTATCAATTAGCATTTTGAAATAGAAATCAAGAGTATGGTAATTAATGGAGATAAGTGTACCATGGGGTTAGCTGGGCCACACCTTGTTGCTAGGAAACTATATCGGACCAAATATTTAGGAAGGACAAAAATACATACATGTAATAGATTCTGTCAAGAGCAGAATGTAATGAGTGGTGAGCAAATTCAGAACAAAATATTATTTTCACTAAGTCAAATTAATGTATTGTTTTAAAACGTTTTAAGTAATTCTTTGTTTAAATTAATTCTCTATAAAACAATGCAGATCATTTCTAGATATTTTCTGTAAAGATTTGGGGGTTTCTAAGCTACGATATCATATCAAAAACTTAGCATGAAAGTGTGTCCTTATAGCTGTGTTCAGTAATATAGTAAACAATTTACTCTGGGTTAAGTTGAGCCAGTTGCCTCCATACCCTATTACATTTTTTATTAAATGTATTTATTTCCTAATATAATTAAAATGTCAGTTGTGTGCATACTATTTGCTATGTTTCAAGCATAAAAACTCATTATTTAGTTACAGAGCAGGCTTCACCATACCCCATCTGCAAATGTACTTTAAAACAAGCAGGGGCTAGCCCTCTTAGATTCTTGAGATAGCAGCCAAGTGAATCAGGGGAAGAATATAAGTATCTTGTATAAACTGGAGGTAAGGATGGTTAATGTAAGAAAGCGCACCTCCCTCTTCTGTATTTAATTACCTAATTACTTTCAACTCAAAACCCAACCACTTTATTATTGAAAATGTCCCCATTTAATGCAATTTCATTACTTCATCAGTGTGTGTGTGTGTGTGTGTGTGTGTGTGTGTGTGCGTGCGTGCGTGCGTGCGATTTTTTGTATGTGCAAATATTGCAACGGCAGGTTTGACTGGATGTTATATATTGTTGATATTGCTCACTACAGTAGTTTCTAGATAATGGAATACAGTAAAATGGTTTGTATTTCTCCCCCAACTAACTCTAAACCGAATGTAAATTGTTATTATATTACAAAACATTTTAATAGATTGGAGTTGTATCATTATTCTTTTCATTTATTTATTATGAATCTAATTTATTACTCTGACGAGAAGGACTCTGTATGAAACTGTAAAATCAGAGTAAAATACAGTGACAATTCATTGTAAAAGGATGCTTTTTAAAAAGCAGGGTTGAACTTCTATAAATTGAAAAGGTGATTTTCCAGACATTCCTACATTGTTTACATTCGAATGCTGTCCGACGCTAGTGAGTATCCCCAAAAAATAACGTGTGTACGCAGTGCAAGGATATAGCTCCTGGTTTCAGGTTCAGTTACATAGCCTTAATGGGAAAGTGTCATGTTAACATGCCTTGTATTGTTTGCATTCAGGCTAGAATAATTGGTGGCCGTGGTGTAGGAGAACAAATATCTGTAGGGTTCATATAAATATACAAAAACAATAGGTGAAATGTGCAGTAAAAACTACAGAAATGTACCATATGTTTCAGCCTCATGCCTCCATCAGTGATGTACAAACAATTTAAGGAGAAATAGTTCTGTGCATAACAGGAGCAATGTGCAGCAACGTTAAGATGGCTAAATTCTGGAAAATATGGAGCCATCGAGTAGGATTGGGATAAAATAGAAAGAAAATGTCATATTTAAATGTTACATAATTGATAAAAGACACAACATTCTGGGCTAAATAGCGATATCATAAGCAATAGATACCCTATATAGAAATGCCAAACAGGCTCAAATGCAAATAAATGCAGGCAGGGTAAAGTTCTCTGCCATTGATCATGTTCTCAAGATGCAGACTCTGTCAAACAAATTATCAAAGTCAGTTAAAATAAGTAAACGTAGCCACCAGTAAATCTTAAATGTAGAGGTTTAAAATATCCCTCTGATGGCAGATTGACCTATTTTTAGAGATTGCAATGGTTTTAACATAATTTGTGTTATCATTGCATGCAAAGGATACTTTGTTGAGAATCCTTTACAAGCACTGACTGCTTGAAGTCTGGAACGCATGGACATCACCAAACGCTGGATTATCTCTTTTGAGATGCTTTGCCCCGCCTTTACTGCAGCTGTCTTCAGTCGTTGTTTGTTCGTGGGTCTTTCTGCCTTCAGTTTTGTCTTCAGTATGTGAAATGCATGCTCGATTGGGTTGAGATTATTGAGAAAATTCTACTTCTTTGCCTTAAAAATTTCCTGGGTTGCTTTCACATTTTCCACCTTTAAAGTGAAGCGCCGTCCAATCTACTTTGTAAATTTGGCTGAATCTGAGCCAGTTGCTTCTGTTTTCTGTCGCATCATCAACAAACACTAGTGACCTAATGCAAATGGAAGCCTTGTATGCCCATGCCATCACAATGCCTCAACTGTGTTATTTAGAATATGTGGTATGGTTTGGATCATGAGCCGTTTCAGACCTTCTCCATACTTTTTTGTTCTTAGTCCAAAGAATGCTGTTCCAGAATTGGGCTGGCTTTTTTAGATGTTCTTTGGTTAAGTATAATCTAGCCTATGTATGCTTAAGACTTATGAATGATTTGCACCTTGTGGTGACTCTGTATTTGTTCTTGTGATGTCATCACTTTATGGTAGAAATGGATAGGGATATGCTTATCTCCTGGAGAGTTTTCTTCACTTGGCCGGATGTTGTGAAGTTTAAAAACAAAAATACCATGGAAAGTATCCTACAATCATCTACCACTGTTGTCTCCCACTGGCGTCCAGACCTTTTTGTGTTGCAGAGTTCACCAGTGTGTTCTTCTTTTTTACCAAACTGTTGATTTGGCCACATGCTATCCTGCTATCTCTCTGATGGATATTCATTTTTTGCAGCCTAAGGATGGCCTGTTTCAGTTGCATTGAGAGCTGCTTTCACCGCATGTTGTGGGTTCACAGCAACAGCTTCCAAATGCGACTGCCAAACATGGAATCAACAGACCTTTTACCTGCTTAATTGATGAAGAAATTATGAAAGAATTTCCCCCCCCCCACACCTGTTCATGAAACAGATTTTGAATAAGATTGTCCAAGTAACTTTTGGTACCATGAAAAAAAAGGGGCTACATATTAAAGAGCTATTATTACTAAAACCTTCTTTCAATTTGGATGTGAATACCCTCAAATTAAATCCAAGAGACTGCACTTCACGCTCATATTCATTATTTAACTGTAACTTTAATACATTTTGGTAAACAGCCAAAATAACAAATATTGTGTGAGTGTCCAATTATTTCCAGACTTATATGTAGATTGTCTGAATTGGCTGATACATTTTGAGATTTGGAAAGTTTAAATTTTCTTAAGTATTTTTCATTGAAAGTGATAAAACTAATTCATGGAATATGAATAAATGGACATAAGACACAGTTTGCAATTTTATTTAGAGTCTTAAGAGCCCTTTATATTTAATTTGAAAATAATTAAAAAAAACATTCAAATTGGCTTTTACTTTTATGCCTTACACAAATGCGTTGGGGGGAGCATTGGTAGGCTTACATGGATAAATATTTTCTTTGTAGCCAATATCTTCTGTTTGATAAGCAAACAACTTTGGATTAAAAGAGACTGCATAAAACTCCATAAGCAGGCGAAAGTCTCCGGGGAACATCCATTTAATTCCCTCGACTTTCTTCTTAAGTAGCATGTAACACAATAGTTTCTAGCTGAAATGGGATGTATCCAATGTCATCAATAACATAATGCATGCCAACTTGTTGCATGTTACTTAATGCTTTTACCATGATGAAGGACAACTAGTAACTGACTGGGAAATTCCTTAACCTTGGTAGTTGTGCTAAAATCCCAATTGATACAGAAAACTGAAGTATCTGAAAGAATATGGCCTGATGCATACTTAGTTTTTCGTCTCCCATGGACACAACCTAACTTCTGGCAATTTTGCAATCCTAAGTTTAGAATTGCTCCTGAAAGATATCCTTGATGCACTTAAAACACAGCCGAAGAGATATATTTTACCAATCGTGATGACATCAGTGTAACACTCAGGGATGTTAACTTTTTCTAATGATCGCAAGAATGGATCCTGAATGTTTTGTGATATTGTGGTTAGACGCACACATAGTTCTCCTGCCCCTCCCTCCATTAGCATTTTTTGTTGCCAATTCAACAGTATTAAATTAAAGATGCAGTGTGGAGCCTTTATATAATTTCAACCAGCTGCTGACATGCCCAAAAGCTGAACTGCTTACTATGTCATCCATGTTTGTAGTCTACTAAGTCACGCGTTCTGTATGATATGATATGAATCCAGTTTGTAACATTGGATACATATTTAAAGGATCCCAGATTGCATTTTAACTAGCCACATATAACTTTTGTTCCTGTTACACACAAAATAGTGTCTCCTTGTTTGTACAGCACAGATTAAGGCAGAAGCATATGGCGTAAAAAAAAAGCACCTTGATCTTTTGCCATTTGTAATAATTTTAGCTTTGACTACATTAAATGTATTACTTTTGCATCTAATCAGCCTTCAGTCATTATTGTCTTTTATAGTGATTACCTTCTGAACAACAGTAAAACATTAGGACACCTTTGAATGTGAATATGTAAATAGACTGTATTGATGTTTAACTACTGTTACCCTGTTAATTTGTATTGTCAGCTCATGAATAAAACAACCATTTGGCTCAGAGATCTGTCTTGTGTGTATCTTGTCAGCGACACTCTATCACCCTCAAATTGTCCATAAACATACAATACATGTTTTTGTATGACTGAATAATGACTAAATGTTGACTAAAGTTCATACCTTGCAAAAACACCTGTCATTTTGCAATTTGCTTAATTAACAATGCACATCACACAGACAGCAGGTTTGCAGCTGAACACACACATCAGTTACTGGAAGTTAAACATTGCAATTTTTTTGCCAACAAACAATGAAATACACTTTGGGTGTATTAGGAGATTTTTTCCTCACTTCTTTCCATCTCAATTCCCCTAGGTGTGCTAATGGGTTTTGAGTAATGCTATCTCTCCCTCTAGTAGAGAAGAAAACACTTGTTAGGCTCATGTCTGCACCACTGTGTATCCTATAACGTCTTAGACAGAATCCTCCCTTTAACCCCTTTAGAGATTTTCATATTAGCCACCTCCCTACAAGACTAAACACAAAAAAGCATGCCTCTACCAACTAAACTCCCTTATAACCACTCCCCAATAAGCCCCCCATTGCATACTTACCTCTATATCCCTTTTGTTGTCAACAATCTTAACATTTTGAAGTTGACTGAGAGAGAACAGGAAAATAAATCTCAAAGCAGAAATGAGAGTTTTCTGTATGTTACCCACATTTTGTAGATTCATGCAAATACACCAATTACAGTAAGGCGGACTAAGCATGGCAATAAAGGGTGCTTTACATACAGTGGATATAAAAACACACCCCTGTACACACCCATACACACCCCTGTTAAAATAGAAGGTTCTTGTGATGTTAAAGAATAAGACAAAAATAATTCATGTCCGAAATCTTTCTACTTTTAATGTGACCTATAATGTGAACAATTCAACTGAAAAAAAACCTGAAATCTTTGAGAGAGAAACATTTTAATAAAAACCTGTTTTTTATTACAATAACCTGTTTGCATAAGTGTGCACACCCTCTTATAACTTGGGATGTGGCTGTGTTCCGAATAAACCAATTAACCACATTCAAACTCATGTTAACTAGAAGTCATTACACCTGCCACCATTTAAAGTGACTCTTATAAATCACAAATAAAGTTCAGCTTTTCCTGACATTTTCTTAGTTGCATCTAAGAACAAAACCCATGGTTGCCAGAGAGCTTCCAAAGCATCAGTGGGATCTCATTGTTGAAAGATCAGTCAGGAGAAGGGTACAAAATAATTTCCAAAGCATTAGATATACCATGGAACACAGTGAAGACAGTCATCATCATGTGGATAAAATATGGCACAACAGAGACATTACCAAGAACTGGATGTCCCTCCAAAATTGTTGAAAAGACGAGAAGAAAACTGGTCAGGGAGGCTACAGCAACATTAAGGGAGGCTACAGCAACATTAAAGGAGCTGCAGGAATTTCGGGCAAGTACTGGCTGTGTGCTACATGTGACAACAATTTTAAGTCTTCTTCATATGAATGGGCACTGGGGAAGGATGGCAAGACAGACACATTTTCTTAAAATAAAATAACATCCAAGCATGGCTGAAGTTGGCAAAAACAAACAAGAAATTTCCCAAAAGCATGTGGGTAAACGTGTTATGGTCTGATGAAACCAAGGTTCAACTTTTTGGACATAATTCCAAAAGGTATATTAGGCACAAAAACAACACTGCAAATCACTCAAAGAACACCATACCCACAGTGAAGCATGATGGTGGCAGCACCATGCCTTGGGGCTGTTTTTCTTTAGCTGGAAATATGAACAGTTCCAAATATCAGGCAATTGTGGCACAAAGCCTTCAGGCGTCTGTTAGAAAGCTAAAGATGGAGATCACTTTTCAGCACAACAATGACCCAAAGCACACATCCAAATCCACAAAAAAATTGCTTCACCAGAAGAAGAGTAACATTTTGGAATGGTTGAGCCAGAGCCCAGACCTGAATCCAATTGAACATCTGTGGAGTGATCTGATGAAGGCTGTGCATAGGAGATATCCCTGCAAACTGATAGATTTGGAACACTTTTGCAAACAAGAGTGGGCAAATACTGCCACATCAAGATGTGCCATGCTAATAGACTCCTACCCCAAAAGAGTGCTGTAATAAAATAAAAACATATTAGTTTAAGTGTGTGCACACTAATGCAACCAGGTTTTTGAGTTTATTATTTAAATTTTTTCCCTCAAAGATTTTAGTTTGCTTTTCAATTGAATTGTTCACATAGGTCACATTAAAGGTGGAAAAAGTTCTAACAAGATTTATCACAAACACCTGACTTTTTAACAGGGGTGGGCAGACTTTATATCCACTGTACAGTTTTTGTTGGATAGACTGAAATAATTCTTGTACAATCATGCCCCCTACTGCTAATAACTATAGAGACTCAAATCCATTGTTCTATTACTTATTTTCTTTACAGTATTTCAATGATCTGTGAAAGTTTGTCATCTGGTGTATTGCGTACGAACTGCAGTCTTATAGATGATCCATTTAAACAGATTAATTTATATACACAGTTGACCCGATGAACACATTAATGCTGTCAAATATGGGTTAAGTAATTTTTATTAGAGATGTTATTCCAGTGAGTAATACAGTCCAATAAGGCATTGTTTGTTACATCCTTTTAGTAGATATAACATGATGGAAAACAAAGGATTTACATCAAAACCCGTTTATATATATTGCCCTGCAAACTATGTCACGTTCCATCTAGTTGAAAGGGATTATGGGTATTACATTCTAATCACTAGCCTCTTCAGGAGTCATTAAAGTGAACAGTCACAATCACTTCCAAAAACTAAGCTGTAAAATGAAGAAAGCACCATATCAAAAAAGATTATGTCAGTGGTCAAAATCAAACTGGGGTTGGAATTCAATCAAACGTTTTACTATCAACTTAGCTATGTTTACACAGTCAACATTATCTATCCCATCTTAACACACTCTAACGGAGTTCTCAAGGCCCTACTGTAATTTACTTTCACCATTGGGAAAAGAAATACTGAATAAATACTGCAACGCAAATTCATAGAACTGCTGGAATAAAATGGTGTGTGTGGGTGGATGAGTCTCCATACTACATGTGAGCTATTCTCTGTATTCTTCTGTAAAAGAAAGGTTAAACCTGCTACACATTCCATTTCCTTCACTGACCATAAAATCACTTGCTAGTCCCTCATCTCTCATAGCCTTCACACATACAGAAAGAGATACATGATATAATCATTTAATCAGTATTAGGGTTAGTATCCTACATGTAAGCAACTTGTGTTGGAGATTGTATTAATAACTTGTTCATAAAATAATTCATAAAATAAGTTCATAAAACTTATTTTATGAATTATTCATAAAATAATCATGTAAATGTAAATGCACAACACTTACAGTCATGTTGTTTGAATAATACAAATTCAACAGTAAATTGAGATTAACACATGACACAACTATTTCACGAATATCTGTAAACAATTACTATTAACAATGTTATATCATTTCAGGGAGAAGTGGTTTATTGGCACCCATGAACCTGCAATGACCATCACAATACGACATACATACAATACAACAGTGCCAAGACTCTGGGAGATATGGTACACATCTCACATTTAGTTGTGTTTGGCATTATGTAAGATGTCTTCCATCACATGGCTTTAATTAACAGGATCATTTGTTATGTCCTCTCAATAGCACAATGATGGTATGTTTTTAGAGAATTTCAATCATTCTCTGGCCTTTAGACAGCACCTAGCGTTCCACAGAAATGTATAATGACTGTATGTGGTAGAAACACTATGTGGTAGACATAAAAAAATAACAGTTCTCCTCAGCCCCAAATTCTAGTCAGAACAATAAAAACGGTGGAGTATTCACAGGAACACATACTGTGGAGAACGATGGAGTTTCCATGGAAACGTACCTCTGTAAAATGGCACCTGTCTTTTAATCATAGGCATGGTACTGTGCTTGAGCTTTTAGGTCGACGTTTTGGAACAGGCAATCTGAGAGAGCACTAGACAGGTCTGTAAATCTATTAAAGTCATAGCATTGGGGAATCAATGAAAAAATAGGGTCAAGCAATCGAAACTGCATATTTAACATATTTTTTGCAGAGAATTTAAGCCAAGATTTTCTTTGCAAAATAATTAAGCCAAAGGGGATAACAAAACAACAAGCAAAGAAACAGTGAAATAAGGCCACTTGTAAAGAGGAGTAAACTTCCTTTTTATTGGCTTAGGTGGTGTATAACTGCAGGGTGTGAACCTTGGTTGGCTGGTTGTTGCCCACTCATAGCCAAAATGCACCAGTAATTGAAGAACTGCCCATGAATATTCAAAAATAATTACAGCACTGGTGATCAGTTTATTGCTTGCAACAGTCTAATGAGTCAATTCACTTCAAACAAAGCAAAATATAGAATGTAAATTTACATAGAAAGGTCATATAACTCAAACATATAGACTAAACAAATATAGCCCATTAAAATTAAAGCTGTGAATTTTACAGCTTTTTTGCTTAAAGTGATGCAGTTATATATCACTATACATGTACTTATAATCTGGGTTTGGGGATGCAGTTTGGAGAGCTGATTTAACTTTTGGGGGGACGGACATTTAGCCTCTGGGCCACGGCCAATCATGCAGTATTGAATAGTAGTGTGAATGCTACTGTTAATATATTTTCTATTCAAAAAAATCTATTCTGCTACTCTGCTACTGTACGAACGCTCTATTTCTTAAATTGTAAGCAGTACTGCATACATGTCAATGTCAAACACTATATTGTTAAGCTAATCAGACTTTGTCAATCACTTTGAAAAGCAACTACCTAAAACATTTGTTCAGGCTACTGTCTTGAAAACATATTTTCTACATTTTAATAATTTAGCAGACATTCTTTTTTAAAGTGATTTGGTGTAGTGTAGCACCCTTGGAAATCGAAACCCACGAATGCTGTCATTGCAAGTACCATGTTCTACCAGGCCCTAAAGCCACCTGACAACTTTATGCAATGTAGATCCTGACGCATCGGCTAGGTGTCTTTTAACGGATTTATCAGACCTTTTAGCAGATTACGATGTTGCAACCACAATTTTTATGATAAAGCCATGATGTGAGTCCATGGAGATTAGTTTTCCCTGCAGAGTTAAGCACAGCGGAAACCCTGGTGTCATGACACCATCTCATCTGTGATGAAACAACCAATAGGTGTGCAGACAGACCGTTCTCGTACCTCCAATTTGTGTTTGTTAATGGATTAGAAGTCTCAGTAATTCTGTAAATGATGTGTGTTGTTGGTTATTTGACATATTTTAAGGATAGTGTGTTTGGCAACATCCAAGCAAGAACAAGACTTGATAGTTTTTTTCATGTCATCTCTAAGATTATAACCATGGGATTTTCTAGTTGTTACAGAATTATTTTGCTAAAGATTTAGGTAGTTGAGCACAAATGTAAAGGCTCAAAAGATTGTCATGCTGAGACACTGGGCCACATTCTATAGTGAGATAATTTTCTTTACAAATTCTTCAAATACTTTGATGACTTTATACGGTTTTTAAGGTCAGAATTGAAGTTTCATGATAAAGAAGAAAGAAATTATAATTAAGCCAAAAGGGATAACAAAAAAACTAAAGGAAAGATGGTCTATAGGCGTTCGAAACCCAAATCACATCAAGCACATGAAGAACAAATAAATGTTATATGTCATCAATACACTTTCTACAAGTATGGTTTACCAGAATGGTTTGCTTCTGTGGAGTGTTTTGTGGGGTTTCACACCCCTATATACGTTTCTTAACTAGGCATAAAGAAATTCAATATATTTCACAACAAATGAAAATAAAAGTGTAATGACAGTATGTGAGGACAATATTATGAAAGGTTATGACAAGTTACGTTAGCTATAATGACTTGTTATGATGGTGTTATGATGCTATGCTTCAGGTAATGTGCCACCAAATATTCCTTATCAGTTTTACAGCACTGGCAAGCTAGCTGGTTAGATGGAACATGATACATCTAAAAGTTACAAAATCGTACAGCAAACTAGCCAGCAACTAACAGGATAATCCTTTTTCTGCTCACATTCAGCATTAATTCACATTTAGGAACTTTCTCTGTTGATGTCAAAAACAATGACTTAACCTGGTGCAGTTATTAATGATGGGAATGATTATTGGTGGGTACATTTTACCTGCTTCTAACATTGAGAGGTACCCGTCCTTCTCAACAGCTACTCCCTGGGCCTCCTTGTTGTATTGGAGTAGCCCTGCATATCAGATCTGTAGCCCTGAACATTTTATGGTATTTGAGATGTTCCAATAGTGGCTTAAAAATTATATCAGGACATACTAACACTAATTAAAAACAAAAATATGAATATTAAAGTTACCTGCAAATACAGAAATAACATAAATAATGTTACCAGTGCTATGATAACATTTGTATCACTATTTGAGAAAAATGCACATACATACTCTTAGACATCATAGAGCAGTCATTAAAGTGTACATAAGTGCGTGACTTTTAAAAGTAACCGATGGTATTAAAAGTCTTTATGAAAATAATTGGGTCGTGAGCTTTCATGTCAAAAGCAAACAAATGAATAATCTTATAATCAAATATTAAAATGAGGTTAACTTTAGTATAAAAATAATGTAGAAAAAAACTCCTTTGATAAAGGTTCAATAGGGTTATACAAATATAATACCTTGTTTTAACAGTTATAATAGAACTCTTTTAAAAGTTATAATACAACTCTTCATTGCTTTTATTTCCAAAGTAGAAAACTGCGTGAAAGGGTTTAACAAACCCTTTTCCCTGGGTGGTCACTGGCTGCAGGGAGTGGCATCACTGTTGTTTGTGTTTGTTGGGTGGCATCGGCGGGTGGTTAGCACTGTGGTGGGAGTTCCAGAGCAGGGGGGCACTGAAGATGCCAATGATGCCCAGGTTGAGGATGACACCGAGGGCCAGCGCACCTAAAGTGCCCAGGAAGGAGGGCACGGCTGCCTGGGTGGTGAGCCACACCCTTCGTGAGGTCATATCTGCTAGCACTGCCTCCATTTGGAAGTGGGTGCCCACCACGGCACAGATGTGGAAGAGCTGGTGACTGTGGCCTGAAAGGAGAGAGAGAGGAGGACAGAAGAACAAAGAATAATTTAACATGGGATTTCTTGGGTTTAAACAGTGAAGCAAGAAACACCTGCTTTAGTCATAGTATCCATATTAAAATATATAAACTGAATACACTGAGCCAAAACATTATGACCATCTGCCTAACATGCTGTTGGTCCAAAACAGCACCGAACTGCCGAAGCATGGACTCTACAAGACCCCGGAAGGTGTCCTGTGGTATCTGGCACCAAGTCATTACCAGCAGATCCGGATTGAGATCTGGGAAATATGGAGGCCAGGGAAACACCTTGAACTCATCATCAAACCATTCCTAAACAATGTATGCAGTGTGGCAGGGTGCATTGTCCTGCTAAAAGAGGCTGCTGCCATCAGGGAATACCATTACCATTAAGGCGTGTACCTGGTCTGAAATGATGTATAGGTTGGTGGTATGTGTCTAGGTGACATTCACATGAATGCCCAGACCCAGGGTTTCCCTGCAGAACATTGCCTAGAGCATCACACTCCCTCCAGCGGCTTGTCGTCTTCCCACAGTGCATCCTGTTGCCATCACAACCCCAGGTAAACGGCACAGACGTACACAGTCGTCCATGTGGTGTAAAACAAAACAGGACTCATTGGACCAGGAGACCTTCTTCCACTGTATCAAGGTCCAGTTCCAACACTCACGTGCCCATTGTAAGCATCATGGAGGCCTGTGGCTACACGGCCCCATACACCACAACGTGCGATATACTGAGTGTTATGACACATTCCTCCCGTAACCATCATTTACAGTTTCTGTTGGGTTTGATCAGACGGGGAGTGCCGTCATTGCCCTCGCGCATCACAGAGTCTTGGGTGCCCAACACCCTGTCAGCGGATTGTGGTTTATCCCTCCTCGGATCACTGTTGGTAGGTACTCACCACTGCTGACTGGGAGCACCCCACAAGTCCTGCTGTTTCAGAGATGCTCTGACTCACTCATCTGGCCGTAACATTTAGGTCCTTGTCAAATTTCAGTTGCTTCCAACAAGTTGACTATGAAAACTGATTGATCGCTTTACCACCTAATCTGCCCAGACCTTGACAACTGCCCTTGTTAGGGGATGATCAATGTTATTTGCTTCACCTATGAGGGGTCATAATGCTTTGGCTCATCGGTGTATGACAAATCCTCAGAAATACAGTAGAATTGCTAATCTATAAGAGTCAACAATAAGTGGCCACTGACCATACAAGCTAAAACTTCCACCAAAACCTGCATGACCTCTCAATTCAAGTTACCACAGTAACTATACGTTGGGAAGACTTACCAAAGTAGTCGAAGCGCCCTGGGGCCAGTCTTTCTGGGAGGTGTGAGGCAAACAGGAAGCAGGTTAGGAAGGCAAAAAGGAGGTGGTAACAGTGACTGGACAGGGCCTCACTATGACAGCAGCTGCCGCCGCAGCACAGGAGAAGCTATACACACACACATACACACACTCTAGATTACTAAAACTAATCGAAGCCCATAAATTACAAGCATTGACGCCAGGGATCACTGACAATATTTTAATTCATTCTGTATAATATCTCTTTCTTAGTTGAGTCAAGTTTTCGTAGGAAAACATTAATTGGATTTAAACTGTTACATAACAAATCCAACCCAATGCACAAGCAAATATATTGTGAGCTCTGTTCACACATTATTATAGTAACCCACTCTGTAAAATAGAGGGATGTTGTCAAAGATGAATGGAAAGACGAAGGCCCCTGTCCGGAGAATTTTACTTCGATGTGGGAACTGTAGCTCCAGAAATCTAATTAAAATAAATGAGGGAGAAGAGTTACTATGGATTCAATGAACAACAAAGTGATACGTTATGGGTATTAGATTGTATGGCTTCCTTTCCTGGAGTAGCAGGAAAGGCTGGTGCAGAACAGTGTGTTGCAAATAGCGATGGGCACAAAGTGTTGGTGTAACCAGCTGTTGACCCAGCAGTCAGGCATCACGTAGGAGCCATAGGTTATGGCACAACCTATAGAGAAACAAAAGAAAACATGTACAGTACTAATCAAAAGTTTGGACACACCTGCTCATTCATAGATATTTCTTTAGTCGTTTCCGCATTGTCGAATAATAGTGAAGACATCAAAATTATGAAATAACCCCAAAATATGTTAAATAGATCTTAATACATTTCATATTGTAGATTTTTCAAAGTAGCCCCCCTTTGCTTTGATGACAGCTTTGCACACTATTTTATTCTATCAGTGAAAGAGAGTGCAAGCTTCAGGTAGTAACCTGGAATACATTTCAATTGATATGTTTGCCTTGTTCATTTGTGGAAATACTTTCCTTCTTACTGCAGTACATCAGTCAGTTGTGTTGTGACAAGGTAGGATTGGTTTATAGAAGACCGTCATTGTCTGTATTTTAGTTGTCTATATTATGACAACAATAAGTAGATAAATGACAGTCAGTCATTCCTTTAAAACAAGGTCCGTCAATCAAGAAAATGACAAGAACTTTAAACGTTCCTTCAAGTGCAGTTGCATAAATCATCAAGTGCTCTGCTGACACTGGTTCTCATGACGATGGCCACAGGAAAGGAAGACCCAGAGGTGTTCATCAAAGATAACCTCACCAGGTCCCTGACAAGTGAACTCAGCAGTGAAAACTGCCCAAAAATTACTCTATTTCCTGAAGAGACTCAAGAACCTTGGCATGTCTGTAAAAACTTTCACCTACCTCTACAGGTGTACAATTGAGAGCATCTACTGAGGCTGCATTACTGCAGCATCAGGACACGCACTACCGGAGCATCAGGGCACGCATTACCGGAGCATCAGGGCACGTATTACCAGAGTATCAGGGCACGTATTACCAGAGTATCAGGGCATGCATTACCGGAGCATCAGGACACGCATTACCGGAGCATCAGGGCACGTATTACCAGAGTATCAGGGCATGCATTACCGGAGCATCAGGGCACGTATTACCAGAGTATCAGGGCATGCATTACCGGAGCATCAGGGCACGCATTACCGGAGCATCAGGGCACGCATTACCGGAGCATCAGGGTTCGCATTACTGGAGAATCAGGGCACGCACTTCCAGACTCAAAAACATTATTATCCCTCAGGCCAAAAGGCTCCTCAACCAGCAATACCAATCCATGATCATACTGATCACACACATATATTATGATGTCCTTAAAGATACTTTTAATGGGCATTAGAATATTCCTTTGTATGCATCATTCATAAGGCGTATGCCACTCATATGTATCTATAATACTCAAAGCTACTACCTTACTGTTCATACTCCCCCATCCAAGTCTATGAAAATTGCTGCTAATTTACATTTTAATGTATATTACTGACATATCTATGATACTCAATACTACAACCAATATTGCTGCTAGTTTACAGTACTCTTTTTAAACTGCTACTATGTACAGTATTATGTATATGTATATTATGTATATATGTATATTTTTGCTTTATCCTCTTGTTATATTTTTGGTGTATTTAAATTGTTTTTCTTAAGTTCTCACTACATAGGTGTAGTGTGCTATGCCGCCATTCATAAGCTTATTGCACTTATATACAGTCGATATAAAAAGCCTACACACCCCAGTTAAAATGCCAGATTCTTGTGATGTAAAAGAATGAGACAAAGATAAATAATTTCAGACCTTTTTCCAGTTTTAATGTGACCTATAGTGTGAACAATTCAATTGAAAAACTAAAATAAAAACTGAACAAGAACCTGGTTGCGTAGGTATGCACACCCTCTTATAGCTGGGGCAGTGGCTGTGTTCAGAATAAACCAATCACATTCAAACTCATGTTAAAAAGAAGTCATTACACAACTGCCATCATTTAAAGTGACTCTGGTTTTTTCAAACAAAGTTGCATCTCAGAGCAAAAGCCATGGTCTTCCAAAGCATCAGAGGGCTCTCATTGTTGAAAGATATCAGACAGGAGAGGAGTACAAAATATTTTCAGAAGCATTAGATATACCATGGAACACACTGAAGACAGTCATCATCAAGTGGAGAAAATATGGCACAACAGAGACATTACCAAGAACTGGACGTCCCTCCAAAATTGATGAGACGAAAACAGGTCAGGGAGGCTACCAAGAGGCCTATAGCAACATTAAAAGAGCTGCCGGAATTTCTGGCAAGTACTGGCTGTGTGCTACATGTGACAACAATCTCCCGTATTCTTCATATGAATGGGCTATGGGGTAGGGTGGCCAGACGGAAGCCTTTTCTTACAAAGAAAAACAACCAAGCCTGGCTGAACATCAAGTCTCCCAAAAGCACGTGGGCAAATGTGTTATGGTCTGATGAAACAAAGGTTGAACTTTTTGGCCATAATTCCAAAAGGTATGTTTGGTGCAAAAACAACACTGCACATCACCCAAAAAAAAACATACCCACAGCATAGCATGGTGGTAGCAGCATCACGCTTTGGGCTGTTGTTCTTCAGCTGGAACCAGGGTCTCAGTTAAGGTGAAGGGAATTATGTACAGTTCAAGATACCAGGCATTTTTGGCACCAAACCTTCAGGCGTCTGTTAGAAAGCTAAACATGAAGAGGAAGCAAAGCGTCGACAAATATTGCCATGTCAAGATAGACTTGACAATAGACACCTACCCAAAAAGACTGAGTGCTGTAATAAAATCAAAAGGTGCTTCAACAAAGTTTTAGTTTAAGGGTGTACACACTAACACAACCAGGTTATTGTGAGAACTTTTTTTCCCTTTTAATGATTTCAATTGTTCATGTTATAGGTCACATTAAAGGTAGAAAAAGATCTGACATGATTTATCTTTGTCAAATTTTTTTTACAATACAAAGACATTGCATATTAACAGGGGTGTGTAGATTTTTATACCCATTGTATATCTATAATATTCAATAACTCTACCAATAGCTGATAGTTTACACTGTTATGTATACTACTGCCATACTTGCCATATCTAAATGTTAAAATACGACCCAGATTGCCGCTATATCAATAATACTACCCAGATTGCTTTTAGTTTACAGTACTCTTTTTTTGTTCTAAACTGCTGCTTGTGTACAGTGTTATGTATAATGTTGATTTATTTTATTATTATTTTCTGTCTAGCTATACTTTTCTTCTTAACTCTCACTATATAGTTGTCGGGTGTCATGTCATGACGCTGCAGTGTATTGGACAAATAAACCATGAATCTGAAGCTATTTGTGAAATGCATAGTTGGTGAAAGGATGATCTCAGCATTCCGCACTGATATGCCAACCCATCTGGTTTGCATTTAATGGGACTATCATTTGTTTTTCAACAGGATAATCACCAGGCTGAAAATAAAGAGAATGGTATAAATAAGTTTGTGTGTCCAAACTTTTGACTGGTACTGATTATGTATATTTTTCAGTATTGCAGGATTCATTTTATGATGAATTAACAACACTATAGTTAATGCATTAAAATAGCATATCAATTGGTATCATAACATGTTATCTTGTATTTCATAACTAGTGAAATATTGGTCTTTCACATAATTCTAATCATGAACATCCAGTAATCATGAACCTCCATCAAAAAAGTGGGCCTGCAGAATTCCATCTACAATAAACATCCACATTTAAAATCCTGGAAATATACTTCTGGATGCTTATGGCTGGGTATGTTTTGTCAGTAAAGAGATTTACGGTGGATTATGGATTACACTGCAGGGGCCATATAATAAGGTTAAATAGAATGGAGGCACTTACAGAAAGCATGTGACAAACATTACAGATTCAAAGTGAGGGAGACGTTATCAGACAAATACAAAAACACTCTATTCAGTGTAATGCATAACATATACGAATACACACTATTCACTATAACGCAAGTATGAAATATACAAACACTCTATTCACTATAACGCAAGTATGACATATACAAACACACACTATTCACTATAACGCAAGTATGACATATACAAACACACACTATTCACTATATCGCAAGTATGACATATACAAACACACACTATTCACTATAATGCAAGTCTGAAATATACAAACACACACTATTCACTATAACGCAAGTATGAAATATACAAACACAGACTATTCACTATAACGCAAGTATGACATATACAAACACACACTATTCACTTTAACGCAAGTATGACATATACAAACACACACTATTCACTTTAACGCAAGTATGACACAAACAAACACACGCTATTCACTATAATGCAAGTATAATTCATTATACTAATAGGTATTTGAATCCGTGAAACAAGCATGTTAACGGACAGACAAGAAACAATGTCAATTGTACATATGAAGAGTGAAACATGGAATGCACACCTCCACTACAACATTCTCCCAGCTGCTGGATCCAAGATGAGGGGGAGTGGACCAAACCTCAGACTGAATCTTAAAACTCAGACACCACAGCAACACAACGCCAAATCCCACATGAGCAAAGAACTAACCACATAAACATAGGTTCCAAATGTGAAAACAGCAGATGCCAAGGATCGAAATGAAAGATTGAATTGTGCAACGGACTGGCCAATCTCTCCGACTGAGGCTTCCCGAAACACACCGGTACGGCACCAGGTCACATAAGGGGCAGCCGTAGCCGTGAGGGAGACTTGGCAGACTCGGGCCTGAAGACCAAATATATGCTACAGGTAGAGGAAGTACAACCTGGCAGACTGTGTGCAGGCAGTCAGGCTTTGTGAATTGCAGGAACAGTTGGGCTTACCCAGGCTGTAAAGGCTGAGGGCCCCGTAGTCGAAGAAGTAGCAGATGTGGCGTGCCGCGGGGGACATGGTGCTGAAGGTATGGGCGCAGCTGGAGGTGAAGGGGTACACACAGATCAGCAGCATATACACCAGCAGTGGCCACGTGTAGCTCTCTGACAGGAAATTATGAGTGTAGCACAGGACACAGAAGCGCCAAAGGAAGTACCTGGGAAATGAAACGGGACGCAACACTGTCAGTGGAAATTACAGAGGAATAGGGAGTGATCTGGGGATTTGATACAAAGATGATTTTACACAGTGATTTCTGGTTTAAACCAGCCCCAATTGTTAATGAAACCCCACTGCTATCTTTGGATATGACCCCTGGATGCCCTGTTAAGAATCCAAAGCTTTACACATGCAAGGAATTTGTGCTAACTCATATAAACTTAAACAAAGGACACGAAACAAGATAAACGTTTGTGCAAGATCAGGACAAAGGATGCATGACAGAACGAGGTATAAACGGGACGTAGGTTTTCAGTGATATAGGTACCAAGTGGGCAGAAAGTGGGTCCAGATGTTGACTGTCTCATTCGTCATCTGGAAGCTGCTGAGGATGCAGTCGAGGGCAGAGCTCTGGGGGTGACGGTAGCCAGAGATAATGCCATCCTCCCGAAACACCTGAAGGCCAAAAACACATTATCTTTGATACATACTGTGCATGGGGCTTTTCAGAGATGATAAAATACAATCCCTCCAGTAGCGCACACGTCTGGGCAAATATTTAAGAAGCACCCCAGAGCAGGAGTGGACAGGGTGGCTTTTGATCCCCGCTCGATATCGTATAATAGATCACACTGGTCCTACGTCAGCGCCCCTGCACGGAGTGGACAGTGAGTGAAAGGAGCATGGTCTGGGTAAAACATTCAATCAGACAGCTCTCTGTGAACTCAACACCAAACATGCACACTCAGTCAGTGAAACCTCATAAGGGCTGTGAAAGGTTATGCAAACCGTGTGAAAGCTTTGGCCAGTCTTACCTTGGGAACTTGGTGGATGTCAAACAGCTGGGGTAGCTTGATGCTAAGCATGTCCACGGGCATTCGGAGGGCCCCTCTCCCTCTTTGGCAGGCCTCCCTGAGTCGAGCCCTGCCTCCTTGGCAGAGGACACACCAGACAGGGCAGTCAAAAACAGGGACCTGGCCCCCATCGCCTGGCCCCAGTTCCCATTGCATATAGCGACCCCAGCCTTGTCCCCATCCCTGGCCCCAGGCCCCACCACGGTTGGTCACCCCGCCCCCCTGCCACACTGGAAACACTGCAGAGAGAGAAAGGGAGGAAGGCGGTGGTTAGATATAATGCTTTAGAAACGACACTAAAGCAAACACTGTTGCTTACCCATCAGTGCTAGGAATGCATTAACATTTCACACAAGACACATCCAAAGCATGTGAACAGTTTAGAGAATAGTTCACACTGTTTGCACTTTGATTGCAATTACAACAAAATACAAAAACACTCCACAGAAAGTGTAATGTTCCTTCCTTTGTCATACTGTTCTATGTGATTGGACTCAACACAGTCTTCCATTGTGTCATCTTTCTCCAGACATCGACAAAGATTGAGACAGTGGTTAGCATTGTCACATTGTGGTGGGCTGTTAGCTAACAAAGCTAGCATGACAATAACAACATGTTCCAGCGGTATTGAACAGAGGACTCCTGTTCTGATTGCAAAGGAGATAGTCAATACAACATTTGTTTGAGTACTCAGCACACCAAAACCATGTTTAATATTCCAGGCAGGCAATGCCTGACATTTTTGTGGTAGCAAAATGCACCAAAATTGCTTTTCGGTTTGATCAAAATCTGTCATTGTCTGTTAGAAGTCCTACTGAGCAAGTGTTAGTTGGCGCTAATGATATTTAAATCTCTCTGCAACTTTTTTAATTGTACATTCAAGTTCATCAGATTATGGGAAGAAAAGGACCTTGCTTAGCAAACACTATACATTCATATCCCATTCATATCCTGTGCCACAACATTTTGCGGGGAAGAAATGCATGAAATATGACTACCGGGGTCCATGAGGAAAACAATTGGCTGCAAAATCCAGAAAAATATTTCTAAATATATTTTGAAGGCCACGTTACATTACCTTTCCTGTTAACCTGGACAAATTGACTACTCAAGGCAGGAAGAATACTAAGATAACCATATCAGTGTGTGGTTTGCAAAACAAATAGTGGATTTTCATAAACAAAGTCAGCATGTAAAACATATAGAGGTCCAAATACAAGTCTAAGTTTGGTTTCCCTTTTGTGTGAGTGTGTGGGTGTGTGTGTGTCTCCCTAACCCTGGGTACCTCTACACACAGTCTAATTTTATATAATTACCATGATATTATGCATTGTATTCTGCTGAGGAATATATCAAGAAACAAAATGATGTTGTTAAATAAATTTCAGACATAGTTAGGTCTGCTTTATTCCTGTTGTAATAGCACTTTCAGGGCATTGTATCAGTGTGCAGACAACTCAGTTTACCATGAATCATCATATTCACAAAGTTTTTCAGGGTACGGATGCTGATCTTGGGTCATACAGAACAACATTAAATGGACCGGAAGGACCCGTTCCAAGGTCACAGTTTGTACATAAGGTCACTGGCCTCCTCTGCAGAGGAACAACAGTGTTGACCAAAAGAAGCCTCAGTGGATTGTTCCATACTGTAACCCGCCCACAATGAAGTAATCTGTAACTATGAATGGACTAGTCGTGACTCCAGCCGTTCCCCACCCAAGCTCTTCCCAGAAACACTGCTGTGTATCAGCTGTAAACATGATGGCAGAAACACTGTAATCCACAGAGGGAAGACCTCTGTATAAACCATCTTTTGTCGCTCTGTTCACATAAAAGAGTTTATTTGACTCCCACAAGACAAGTAGATGAGTGACATGTGGGGTTGTGTGTAGTGGAGTGAAGGGTGGGGTTGGGTGTAGATGAGTGACATGTGGGGTTGTGTGTAGTGGAGTGAAGGGTGGGGTTGGGTGTAGTGGAGTGAAGGGTGGGGTTGGGTGTAGATGAGTGACATGTG
>JACXGJ010005004.1:0-10689 GCA_016801105.1 Esox niger
TATATATATATATATATATATATATATATATATATACACACTCACACACACTGCTTATTATAGATACATATGGTACTAATGTATTTTGTGCTCCCCCTTAGTGCTCCTGTTCTCTTGTTTTCCATCTGTCCTCTCCTATTTTGCTCGCAGGTGATCAGAGATGAGTGGATGGTGCCTGCCCTCCATATACGCGTTTCTGACGTTTAATACATTTTTTGCTTGTTCATGTTAAAATACATGTTTTAAGATTCAAACTGAGATTCATACCTACAGTTTAATATGTTGCAGGCTCATTCATTGACCGTAACACGCTTTAACAGTTGTGGGCATGTTTTAGTCTTGTTTTTTCAGTTGCAGTTGCATGTTTCACTCACAAAAGTTGTCAACACTAACAGTGAGGCTTTGAGGAAATGGTTGGCTTCTCCTATCTGCTCGTACTTCAGTTGTTGATACAATACAAAACATGTTGTCAGATCATTCAGCATGACAGTGCATTCGAAAAGTACAAAAACAGTTTTGAATGAAAACAAAAGAAACGGTATATGAATAATAACAGGCTAAATTACTAAAACGGAACATTTGTAATTAGCTAGGAATTGACAAGGCAAGTTACCAACTGAAACTGTACCCTGTTCTCTGAAGCAGAAATTCCTATCAAGTATCAAAGAGGGATCAAATTGAGTCTTAACCTTCTGCCAAACAGTGGCGACAGCCCTACCAGATGAAACAAATGCAAACACATTAAATTATAAACAAAACTACATGTTATGATGTGAACCATATTAACTGGAATTAATATACCAAACTAGTCTAATACTAAATATTAATCATGCTAATTGATTCTATTATTCCCATGGTAAATACATTTCCATTTCAAAGGGCAAAACGGTAGTAGCCAGGTAAAGATACTTCAGCGAAAATGTATCATGAACAGAAATGTAAAATGTATAATAAACAAGTGAGCCTAATAATTCTCCACACTAATCGTTGCCTTATAATTGTGCAGAATTATTACAAAAATTATTTCTAATAGTGAATTAAGAGTGAAGACATCAAAACTACAGGAACCAGGTAGCAACCAAGAATGTGTTAAACAGATCAAAATACAATTAATGTTTTTGATTATTCAAAGTAGCCACCCTTTGCCTTGATGACCATTTCGGCACATTTAGAATTCACTCAACCAGCTTTATAAGATTTTCTGGAATGCATTTCAATTAACAGGTGTCTGGTTAAAGATGAATGTTTTTTGTCCTTATGCTTTAGGATGGGTACACAATAAACCACGTAAGAAATCAGCTGTTCATAGAGTGGTGAAATAATTATTGTGTACACGGCCGTCAAATGAGAGAGTAATTAGGTTATTTATTGCAGCATTTGATGGTCAATTGTTAATGATGTTACAGACTCGACGATCGGCAGACCCTGACCAGGCTTTCCCCAATGAAAATGGCCTGACCAGCTCTGAGAACTATAATAGCCTGTTAAAGGATGCCTTGGTGCATGGCCTCCGGCCTTCTTTGAGCAAAACTATGAAACTTACTTGCATTGGATGGGAGACAGTACCTTTACAGACTGTGATTGAACATTGTAAACATGCGGAATGGCAGCAGCAGTCCGCTGATAACAAGACTACATCCAAACAAGGAAAAGAAAACACCAAGCTACAGGCTGCCCAGCACATGTATTATCAGGGACAAGGTCAGGAATTTGGCGGAAAGGGGGGAGGAACTGGTGGTTTTCTGAAGAGTGGAAGATAAGGGAGGACAAGGCCAAGGGAGAGGTGGATAGGGGCGAAGCAGGGACCAGACAAGAGATCAGTCATGGTAAATATGGTCACTTTTACAGAGAGTGTCCTGGACAGGGGCAGTCAGGAAGTTGTGGGTGGCGGATGACCAACGGGACCACCACACAATGTCACACTCAATAAACCTAAACGTGACCTAAGTATAGCGAAGACAGCTGACACATTTTTACAGAAGCAGTTCCTTAAGAGAGCTACCAAGTCCAAAGATACCCCTTGTGTTACCCTTCTGATCGAAGGTAAACCTTTAAGTTTTCTAGTAGAGACTTGTGCTGCAAATGTCTGTTATCATGCATGACTCCATGTTGAATTTCCCCAGGTCAAATGAAACTGTAGGTGTTTCTGGTGTAGAGATGATTGAGTCTAAATACGTCTTTCTCTGTAGATGGAATTCCAATTCAGCACCAATTCATTTTATCTACATGTTGTCCTTGCAATTTGGCTGGCAGAGACCTTATGTGTAAATTGGGCACGAAAGTTACCTGTGAACCGGATGGTCTTGTAATTACACAGCCACAGGAGGACTGTCAGAGATTGATGCTGTCTGTCATTCAGACAGGTCCAGATTGACATTATGCATGGGATTTACAACCATATGCAGACCTTATGCACCTTAGTGAAATCTTCTCCATTGTGCACTCTCTCTGGAAACAAAATGGTTTGGTCATGCCTGAAGCAGGATTGCATTGCTCTTCTAATTTCTCCCCATTGGTTAGGGACTTAAACTATGAGAACAAATGGCTAGTCAAACCAGGGTCTGAGACTGTAGTATGTAGTAATGTGTATATAGGACCAGACCACTGTGTATTAGGGGTCCAGTTGACAAGAAAACTGTCACCGCTCCATCTCCCGAGACTCCCCCGGATGGTGCGCCGGTGCTCCTGCGGTCGGCGTCACCGAACTTCTAAATCCACTCTTTTGTGCGTCGTTACCAGACGCACCGGTTCCTTGTTTAGTCATTAGTCTAGGGGTATGTCTGTTGGTTAGGTTGGGGTTTTGTGGGTTAATGTTCCTTTGTCAACGTTCCGTTATTTTCCGTTATTTTTGTACCTTATTTAGAGCTGCTAAGCACGCTCTTATTTAATACCGGGAATATCCCAACCTTTTGTTGTTTTCTATGGTCTACTAGCCTGCCTGCATCTAAAAATAAAAGATAAAGCAAGCCACACACCTCCGTCTGACTTTCGTTTCTTGCCTCGGACGTGACACAAACAACAATCATTGTTTAACTTTCCGAATAGGATACCCCACCTTTTGATAGCAAAGACAGTTCAGAATAGCCTGGAGGATGATGGCCACTGGATATTCACAGATGGGGCCTTCCATCAAAATTTACATCAGACAATGGCTCCTGTTCTAAAAATAGTGTAATTTAATGCATCTCCGCTAGTCTGCAGATAGATCCAGCCAGCGGTGGCTGGGTTGAGAGAGCTAATCAGACTCTAAAAACCAAACTGACCAAATTGATAACTGAGACGGGATTGTCCTGAGTGACAGTAATGCCACTTGCCTTAATGTAAATGCGAGGTAGAGAGCATCGCACTATGGGTTGTTAGAAATCAGCCATGTCGTATAGTGGTAGTAATAATAACTCGCGTACTCGGTTGTCAAGGGAGAGAGTAATACAATTGTTTATTGCAGCATATTGATAGTCTATTAGCACATGATGTTACAGGCTCAAACTCTTCCCTACTCTCTTTGTCTATCTCTTCTCTCTCAACTGGAATGTGGTGTTCAAGCTGTTAAATACCCTGGGGGGGGGTGTTTACCTAACAAAGCCAAGACCCTAACCCCCACACCAAATGGTCTATGCATACATTCCTGTTGTTACCAGAGCCCAACAGGCCGAATCTTAACTGTCTGTTATTCTCAACATCTAGGCACAATCACTTCTAATGAACCATACATTCATATTGTAGTTGTTAATGCTCAGATCCTACAGGGTCTTTCTCTTCATGATGTGCTTACAGGCAGACCAATGAGGATGATCACCACTCCTTTCCCACGGAATTGACTGACGTTGCATGGCTCCGACGACGAGATGGTAAACAATGTGCTTAAGTTTATTTTTCCTAGAGTGAAGGCAGCCCTGGCTGAGGCAAAAGGAGGACCACTCCACGAGATCCAAGGTGACTGGGTTGTCATGAGGGACCTCCGTAGAAAATAATGGCATCAGCACAGGTGGTTGGGACCATACCATGTGCTACTGATCACCCAGACGACTGTGTAGGTTGCTGAGAGATCTACGTGGGTCCTCGCCAGCCAGTGCAGGTAGGTGCCATGCGACCCCGATGACGATGTACAGTGGGGCAAAAAGTATTTAGTCAGCCACCAATTGCGCAAGTTCTTCCACTTAAAAAGATGAGAGAGGCCTGTAATTTTCATCATGAGCACACTTCAACTATGAGAGACAAAATGAGAAAAAAAATCCAGAAAATCACATTGTAGGATTTCTTATGAATTTATTGGTGAATTATGGTGGAAAATAAGTATTTGGTCAATAACAAAAGTTAATCTCAATACGTTGTTATATATCCTTTGTTGGCCATGACAGAGGTCAAACGTTTTCTGTAAGTCTTCACAAGGTTTTCACACACTGTTGCTGGTAGTTTGGCCCATTCCTCCATGCAGATCTCCTCTAGAGCAGTGATGTTTTGGGGCTGTCGCTGGGCAACACAGACTTTCAACTCCCTCCAAAGATTTTCTATGGGTTTGAGATCTAGTGACTGGCTAGGCCCCTCCAGGACCTTGAAATGCTTCTTACGAAGCCACTCCTTTGTTGCCCGGGCGGTGGGTTTGGGATCATTGTCATGCTGAAAGACCCAGCCATGTTTCGTCTTCAGTGCCCTTGCTAATGGAAGGATGTTTTCACTCAAAATATCACGATACATGGCCCCATTCATTATTTCCTTTACACGGATTAGTCGTCCTGGTCCCTTTGCAGAAAAACAGCCCCAAAGCATGATGTTTCCACCCCCATGCTTCACAGTAGGTATGGTGTTCTTTGGATGCAACTCAGCATTCTTTCTCCTCCAAACATGACAAGTTGAGTTTTTACCAAAAAGTTCTATTTTGGTTTCATCTGACCATATGACATTCTCCCAATCCTCTTCTGGATCATCCAGATGCTCTCTAGCAAACCTCAGACGGGCCTGGACATGTACTGGCTTAAGCAGGGGGACACGTCTGTCACTGCAGGATTTGAGTCCCTGGCGGCGTAGTGAGTTACTGATGGTTGCCTTTGTTACTTTGGTCCCAGTTCTCTGCAGGTCATTCACTAGGTCCCCCGTGTGGTTCTGGGATTTTTGCTCACCGTTCTTGTGATCATTTTGACCCCATGGGGTGAGATCTTGCACGGAGTCCCGAATCAAGGGAGATTATCAGTGGTCTTGTATGTCTTACATTTTCTTATAACTGCTCCCACAGTTGATTTCTTCACATCAAGCTGCTTACCTATTGCAGATTCAGTCTTCCCAGCCTGGTGCAGGTCTACAATTTTGTTTCTGGTGTCCTTTGACAGCTCTTTGGTCTTGGGCATAGTGGAGTTTGGCGTGTGACTATTTGAGGTTGTGGACAGGTGTCTTTTATACTGATAAAAGTTCAAACAGGTGCCATTAATACAGGTAACGGAGGACAGAGGAGCCTCTTAAAGAGGAAGTTCCAGGTCTGTGAGAGCCAGCAATCTTGCTTGTTTGTAGGTGACCAAATACTTATTTTACAGAGGAATTTACCAATAAATTAATAAAAAATCATACAATGTGATTCTCTGGATTTTTTTTTTCTCATTTTGTCTCTTATATTTGAAGTGTACCTATGATGAAAATGACAGGCCTCTCTCATCTTTTTAAGTGGGAGAACTTGCACAATTGGTGGCTGACTAAATACTTTTTTGCCCCACTGTAGTTAAATGGTTTTGTTCCACTGGCAACATACGTATTTTGCACTGTATCAACCGCCTCATGGTCTCTCGGGAAAATGGCTTCCTAACTAAAATATGGGCTTGTAACTGAAACTTAAAACCTTGTCTTTTGATGGTTTATAGTTTGTTTTGGCAGTAGAGCTGTAAGAAAAAAAGTCATTTATTACCTTTAGATACAATGTAATCATGGAGAAGCAAAATAATTGTATCCCTAACAAAAATATGTTACAATAATTATCCCTACAATTTTGCATCACAATATTTACTGTCCCCTCCAAAAGTATATGAACGGCAAGGCAAATTCCGTTGTTTTTGTTGGTCACTGAAGATATTTGGGTTTAAGATCAAAAGATGTGTATGAGACAAGAGTTCAGAATTTCAGCTTTAATTTCTTGGTATTCACATTTAGATGTGTTAAACAACTTAGGACATATCACTGTTTGTATAAGACCACAGCATTTTTAGGTGAGCAAATGTAATGGAACAAATAATCTTAAAGTAAATAACATTTAATATTTGGTGGCATAACCCTTTCTTGCAATAACTGCCTCAAGCCCACGACTCATTGACATCACCAAACTGTTCCTATTCCAGGCTTTTACCGCCGCTTCTTTCAGTTCTTGTTTGTTTCAGGGTGTTTTTCTTTTCAGGCTTCTCTTAAGGAGGTGAAATGCATGCTCCATTGGGTTAAGGTCAGGTGATTGATTTGGCCAGTCTAAAACCTTTTTACCCCTGATGAAGTCCTTTGTTTTGTTGGCAGTGTGCTTTGGGTCATTGTCCTGCTGCATGATAAACTTCCTCCCGATTAATTTCAATGCATTTCTCCGTAAATTAATTTCTCTGACAAAATGTTTCTGTACACTTCTGAATTCATTCTGCTTCTACCATCATCAGTTAGATCATCAATACATTTTAATGAGCCAGTTCCAGAAGCAGCCATGTACGCCCAAGCCATGACATTACCTCCACCATGCTTCACAGATGAGCTTGTATGCTTCGGATCATAAGCATTTCCTTTCTTTCTCCACACTTTGGCCTTTCCATCAATTTGGTAGAGATTAATCTTGGTCTCATCAGTCCATAAGATTGTGGTCCAGAACTTTGGGGCTTACCTCTGTACTTCTTTGCAAATTTCAATCTGGCCTTCCAATTCTTACTGCTGATGAGTGGTTTGCATCTTGTGGTCTGGCCTCTTTATTTCTGCGCTCTGAGTCTTCTTTGAACAGAGGATTGTCAAACATTCACCCCTGCACTGTGGAGGTCGTTGGTGATGTCCCTTACTGATGTTTTCGGGGTTTTCTTCACAGCTTTCACGATATTTCTCGATATTTCTCAGTACACCAGTAGTTTTTCTTTTTCAGGACATTCCAAATTGTTGTGAATGCTATGCCCAATGTTCGATTTCCTTCTTTTCTCAGCTTGACAATGGCTTGCTTTTCTCCCATACACAGCTGTCTGGTCTTCATGTTGGTTTATCCTCTTTAACAAGAAATGTAGTCTTTATAGGTTTAAACCAAAGACGGAAACTTAGACTAGTCATGCAGAGCTATTTAATGTTTGATCAGTCAACCTAAAAGGCAGCACTTGGGCAAGAAGAAACATCTGTCAGTCACATGTTCCAATTGTTTTGCCCACTTGAAAAATGGGTGGGTTCAAAGTTGTTTAGAGTTGTTGAGCACATCTAGATGTGTATACCAGCAAATGAAAGCTGATATTCTGAACTCTTGTCTCATACTCATGTTTTGATCTTAAACACAAATGTCTTCAGTGAACAACAAAAACAAAGGAATTTGCCTGACCATTCCAATACTTTTGGAGGGGACTGTATATTATAACATTTAACCAGCAGTATTCAGTTTCCAAGGTAGCTAGGCCTACAGTAATCTAGAAACTGCATATTGGCTCATTTTGCAGACACATTCAATATGACATTTCTCTCAAGGATTATATACATATACTTAATTATATATTGACATTGTCCTAAAAGCTACCAAGCTTGGCAAAAGTGTTCTATACAAAACAAAGTGGTCTTAACTAGGTCAGTCTAGAACCCTCAAATTTAACTTTGGTCCTCGTGGCCAGTTCCACTCTAGTACTTCTAGGGAAATAGCTGACTACCCTGGTCTGGAGGATAATTTTTATTATAAAATGGTTTAATATACATGGGTTTTTTATGTTTGAAACCCCTCCATTATGGTTATGATAGAGGATGTTGTCATAAATGATCTAGATAAGGTATTATGAATCTATTGAATGACTAGTCAATAATCCATTACGTTCCTTGAGAATCCAAATAATCCGAAGTGCGATGATGATTATGTGTACATACAATAATAACTTTCATATTGCAACATGCAGGAATCCCAAGTATCAATTTCTGTGTCTGTCCCAGACATAACTTCTTTAACGAAATTGCATGACTTCCCTGTCACAAATGTGTTCCTTTCAACATCCCCCTTCAGCCTCAGAGATTGACCTCCCCAGCCTTTTGACCACCGGCTACCCATTTCTGTCATCTCCAATTTCCCATTCGGATTCCAGGACATTCTCTGTTCAACATCCCAACCGGCCACCCGTTCCTGTCACACCCAATTCCCCACTGCGCTACTCAGTACCATGGACATTACCAATCCATCTCTTTTCTGTTCTTCTCCAGACTATTAAACACACCTGTTTGTCCTTAGTTTCCTTTATATTCCATCGTTTACTGTTTCCTCTCAGACAACATTACTGTTATTTGTCCCTGTTTCTTGTTAAGCCTTCCTTACGGGCCTCTGTTTTTTCTTGTATTACAAGTTAGTTGTGTTTAGACTATTTGCCCTTTCCTTTATGTTTAGCTCTGGTTAGCCATTTTTACCATCATGCCTTTTGTTTTTTCCAAAGCACACTGCCAACAAAACAAAGGACTTCATCAGGGGACAAAAGGTTTTAGACTGGCCACTTAGTCCTTCTGTCAGGCTCCATAGACTGTTAGTATGTTATCTACTTGCATCTCCCTTAATTAAAGACCACAGTCTGATCATCTGCGCCTGCTTCTGGCCCACTTAACCCATCATTACAGTTCCGCTGTCTCCCCAACTTCTAAACCACTCTTCAAATCTTTTCAAATAATGCTGTCAAATGAAGCACCATATAATAATTCTAATAAGCATTAGGCCTAAAATATATAGCATTAGCCAGTTGTCACACATGAAATTACAGTTACATAACTGCAGGCTATAAAATGTAGCAGATCACTTCCCTGAAATGGATCCGGGTGGCACAGCTTTTTAAAGCTTTGATCATGTCGCTAGCTGACAAGTGGCTGGGAAGCCCTATGGGCAACGTGAAATTGTCCAGCATCTCCCAGGGTGAGAAAGAATAGTAGCCACTTCGTCAGGAGGATCAAGTACCAGCAAAACTAACTGAGGATGTCAGATGAGCAAGCATGGCCCCACAAGGTTTGCAGCAATCTGCCACCATCTGGAATCTGTTGGGATGTGTTGTTATGCGACATGGTTATAGATACAAATTGATACAACACATTTGGGGAAGGGAGAAAACAGGGGTAATATGTGGAAGTCATTTCTTAATTTTTGGGAGGTAAACCCATAATTTAGTCAAAGATATTGTCTAGCATCCCTTCATGAAGTGTTTATCCTGCCACTGTTAATATCATTAGCCTCGCTGGACAGAACAGGGGATAGAGAAAATTAGAATAATAGAATCACAATTAGAATTAGAAACACATTTTCCCCTTACATTCTTTTCTCTTCCCTCAGGGATTTTTCCAATGTGAATATTGTGGCAGTGTATTGGTAAATTTAGATGTACAGCATTCACCTCTATTCTATAAGCACATGTAGGCAGTAACAATATCAATAGTAGCTTATTTCTTTCAAACCCAGAAATTATTCCTCTCACTAATTTATGTTATGCACTTGAATACATAACTTCATCATGCATTCCTGATTGAATATGTTATATCAAAGAACTTGAGTTGAGAATATTGGTCTATCCAGAGACCAACAAGCTGAACAGATGAACACATTTTTCATTTACAGGATGGGGGAATTGGATTCAATTTCCAATGATTCACCATCCGTAAGGACAGGTTGCTGCTAGTTTGAATATAATACACATGAATTATTTTGGACAGTAGATGAAGACAGCGTAAATATTTTAAAATGTTTTTATGATCCTCCATGACAGAACTTGGTACTGAGGAGAATCATGATTAAAATCTTTCTATCCATAAATGACTTGCACACAAAAGAAATATCCAAGAATAATCCTTTGTTGTCAACAATTACGGTGTGCAAAATACAGCTTCGGGAAAAAAATGTATACCTCTGCACTTTTTTCTTTCCTCTTCCAAAAAAGTCGAAAAGGAAGGTTCTGAGAAAGGAACAAAAGGGTAAAAAATTAAAAGAACACGGCAAATTGAACGAATCTGTTCCTCACTCAAAATATTCCATTTCAACCTTTTGCCGGATCGCATTAGCGGAGACGACCTAGAAGAGCAAATGTCTCTTACTGTGTCCGTCCATCCGTCCGAACCTTGTTAAATAGTGTAGTGGTTTGAGACGCGGGCTACGGAAAAACAGATCCCGTGTTTGACTCCTTTAACAATCAACGCACATTATGTCTGAGGTTTGGGACAGACAAAAACTTTGCTGGCTATAATTTTATGTAGCTACATAATGGGAAGGCTAAAATGAAACAGTGCTGGTGAATAAAAGTTTTTGTTTAGGATAGACAAACACTTCGCTGCCTACACGATTATCTCGTCTGTTCACTTGAAAAAGTCTGTTATTGTCACCTATATTGATAGATACCCAATGTCATTCATGAATGGCTAATAAGCTGTTAAAACAGCCAATGGTAAAAGAGTATTTGTTCAGTATAGACAAAAAAATTATTCTGTATAGCTACCGGATGTAACGGTCCCAGCCTGCTGGAGCCGTCCCGTTTTATGTTTTCTGTG
>JACXGJ010005004.1:10789-41891 GCA_016801105.1 Esox niger
GTCCTGGTCGGTCATTATTTGCTGTCATGTTCCATGTTTGCTATTTTGATAGTTACATTTATTCCTAGTTTTCAGCTTGTTCTGTTTTTGTAGTGCACGGCACTCTGTTTTGTTTTACTGTTTTCTAAATTAAAAGTTTTTCCCTGGACCACTGCGCTTGCCTCCTTCTTCTTGGACTCCCTCTCGCGCTCCCCTGACACCGGAAGCCTAAAATGAAACTGTTTACTGTAGTTACAGGCTTCATTGATGATATTTTAGCAGCAGCGCTCAAGATTTTGATTTTCACAATAAAAGCCTTCATTGAAATTTATATAACTGTTTGTTATACTGCAACAATTTCAGGTGGATTTTGGCTTCAGGATAGTCAAACACTCAGCTGGCTACATAATTCTAATGTATTTTCACTTGACGTAAAATCCATTATCATAACTAATATCGATACCTACATAAATACCCGGATGAACCAAAATTGTCTACAATTAAACCAAGATAAATTGAGATTATTGTGTTTTGCAACAAAAATAAAAGAACAAGTATTAATAAAGACCTGGATTCTCGGGCCCTTATAACCAAGGATCAAGTCCGTAATATTGGTGTTCAGACCTCACATTTAACAGTCATATCAAATCGGTCACCAAAACAGCATGCTATCATCTGAAAAATATTTCCAGAAACAAAAGCCTGGTGTCCCAAAAACACAAGATAAGCTCATCCATGCTTTTATCTCTAGTAGGGTTGACTACTGTAATGGCCTCTTAACAGGACTACTCAAAAAAACTGTAAAACAGCTGCAGCTCATTCAGAATGCACCTGCTAGAATGTTAGAGGACAGAGCACATCACTCTGGTTCTAAAATCTTTGCATTGGCTTCCGGTCAGTTACAGAATAGACTTTAAAGTGGTGCTTCTAGTTTATAAATCTCTGAATGGTTTAGGACCCAAATACATTTCTGATATGTTTGAAGAATATAAACCGAGCAGGGCTCTTAGATCCATGAACTCAGGTCAGATAGTAGAGCCTAGAGTCCAAACTCAACATGGAGAAGCTGTGTTTAGCAGTTATGCTGTACACAAATGGAATAAACTACCAGAAGATCTTAGACGGTCACCAAACGTGACCATTTTTTAATCCAGGCTAAAAACACTTCTCTTTTCACGTGCCTATGACTGACCTCTTAAACTTAACCACACTGTGAGCCTTATAGCTTCCTATGTTTTTATAACAGCACTGTTTAGTCTTACAGCTTATATAATAATATATATTTTTTTAATTTAAAGGCACCTTTCTCTGCACCCAAGGACGATGTACAGGGTATACATACATAAGACATTATAAAAACAGCAAAAAAGAAAAAAAAAAAACAGAAAAAAGGCAGAACAATTGACATTTAAGTGGAGTAGGCAGTTTTAAACAGCTGTGTTTTGAGTTGTGATTTGAAATGGGGAAATGAATCGATGTTTCTAAGTTGTGGTGGTAATGAGTTCCAGAGACGTGGAGCAGAGCAGCTGAATGCTCTGCTCCCCATGGTGGTAAGTCAGGTGTAGGGGACAGAGAGGTGTACAGAGGATGAGGATCTGAGGGAGCGGGAGGGAGTGGGACGCTGGAGGAGGACAAATATGGCGGGGCGAGGTTGTGGATGGCATTGAATGCAAACAGGAGGACTTAGAATTGGATACGGAACTGGATGTTGGAGGACAGGAGTGATGTGGTGGATGGAGGGGGTTCGAGTTATGATGCTGGCAGCTGAATTCTGGACTAATTGAAATTCATGGAGGGATTTCTGAGCGAGACTGAAGAGGAGAGAGTTGCAGTAATACAGACGGGAGGAGACTAGACTGTGGACAAGGATGGCGGCAGTGTGGGGGCTAAGGGAGGGGCGGAGGCGATTGATGTTCCGTAGGTGGAAGTAGGCAGACAGGGTAATGTTATTGATATGGGGTTGAAAGGATAGTGTGCTGTCAAGGATGACACAATGATAAGTGATGAAGAGTAGGGGCCCCAGGACAGAGCCCTGGGGCACACCTGAAGTGACAGAGGAGGGAATGGATTCACAAAACTTGAGTTGAATGAACTGGGTGCGGCCGGAGAGGTAAGATGTAAACCAGTCTAACGGAGTGTGGGTGATGCCAATGGAAGATAGCCTATTGAGGAGGGTGGTGTGACAGATGGTATCAAAGGCTGCACTCAAGTCGAGGAGGATGAGGATAGTGAGGAGTCCAGAATCTGCTGCCATAAGAATCCGTTGTTGGTGATTTTGACAAGTGCTGTTTCGGTGCTATGGAGTTGGCGAAACCCGGACTGGAACTGTTCATACAGTTTGTTGTGGGATAGGTGAGAATGGAGTTGAGGTAACTATTTTTTCAAGAATCTTTTAGATGAATGGTAGATTGGATATAGGACAGAGGTTATAGCTTCCTATGATTTTATATTCTATTTCTATTTTCTTATTCTATGTTTGATTATTAGGCTCTATTTTATATTTCTATTCTTGATTTATTTTGTTATTAAATGTATATCTTGTTATCTTTTACCAATTGTAATGCAAGTTCTGGTGCTATCAGAGGAATAACCTCTGTGTAAATGTAACAATCTGATGATGATGGATCTGACTGTTTTGATTCTATTGCATTATTCTATTTCCACTGTAAAGCACATAGAATTGCTTCTATGAATGAATTTTGCTTTATAAATAAACTTGTTTGCTATATTGATATAGTAGTTATTGTATCAATGTCATTCACGAATGGCAAATTAAGCTGTTCAAATGGCCAGTGACAAAAGCCATACAGATAATATATGCTAGGTTTAACACATTGCCTAATGGCGTCTAGCCTCATATTACTGGCTAATAAGCTTTTAAAATGGCCAGTGGTAAAAGTCATACAGTTCATACATACTATTTGTGGTAGAGGTAAACTTTGTAAGAAATGTTACTTAGTTTAACACGATGGTGAATGGTGTCTAACGAAATATTCAAAATTGACATCATGCTAATGCATGACAACATCATATAATGTCCAATATGCTATATATTGACACCCGGCAGATCGTCAGCTCTGTGGTGTTGTGGTTAAAGACCCAGCCTTTCACGTGGGCTACCTAGGTTAGAATCTTGAGAGGGCAGCCATGATCAAAACTTTCTATTGTGGGCCGTCTGGTTTCTTGTTTGGAAGTGACAGAAAAAGGCACAGTGGTCTCTTAATTTTTTCCGGAGTTGTATATATTAGAGTGGCAGTACAACTATATCATTATGGTCAAATCACTCTCATGGATAGGTAGGATGAAGAGCCACTTAGAATTAATGCATTTATCTTTAAGTCAGTGCTAGTAGGACAAAACAGTTGTCTTTGCATGTGGTTAGTCTGGTAATTTTATTTTAGGATCTTGTGTCAGCATCTCACACAACCTCTGGAAATCCCACAATGGTGTCAGAAATGGGATTGGGGCTTCAGCTTGTCCAACGATATAGGCCAATCCCTCAAGTTCACATGAATCACTGCAACATGTTGTAAAATAGTTTTGCTTTAACAGCAGAAACTATTCTCAATCTTTCCTTATTGTCTCTAACAATAAAGCATACAAATCCTGGATGGCTTTTGTTGTAGAAATATTAGGATTGGGCTGACCACAGGAACCATGGACAATCCGTGAAGGGACTTAAAAGGAATCAATAAAAACATACATATATTTTATAGCTTGATCACCTGGCAAAGCTACCTGCAAGGACTTGCCAAGAAGTCTAAGAACATAGTACATTGAAGAATTACAGAGACCTTTGATTTTAGGGACTGGCTTGGCTTCAGTAAACTGTAAAGGTCAGTGCTTAAAAGCCATGCAGTATATGAGAATTTCAAACCCCAAACCACTTATTCAGCCAGCAGATATCCATTATTTCTAAACGGTCAGCCAACATGTTATTCAATCTGCACATGGAGTAAATTGCCTTGAGCTGACATTACTATTTTTGCATAATCCTACACTGATGACTCATAATGAATTAGCATGCACTAAGAGGTACTGTGGGGGTTAAAGGCATGGGTGGTAAAGAAGGGACACGTTACTGTGCTGTACTCACTGACGGGATTAAGAGTCATTGGTGGATGGATGGATGTGGGGCTGGTGGGTAGAGCTTTGAACGAAGCCCACTTTTCTGTTGTGGAGCAATGGCTGTCATCCAAAGCCTTGAGTGATTCATGCTCTTGGATGCTATAAAGACTGACTTAAGCTCAGTCAGTACAGTACAACCCTGGTGATATGTACAGTATATATTTATATTTTTGCAAAGCATGCATACAATGTACATACACTGAACAAAATTATAAACGCAACACTTATGTTTTTGCCCCATTTATCATGTGCTGAACTCAAAGATCTAAGACTTTCTCTATGTACGCAAAAGGCTTATTTCTCTCAAATATTGTTCACAAATCTGTCTAAATCTGTGTTAGTGAGCACTTCTCCTTTGCCGAGATAATCCATCCACCTCACAGGTGTGGCACATCAAGATGCTGATCAGGCAGCATGAGAATTGCCCAGGTGTGCCTTAGGCTGGCCACAATAAAAGGCCACTCGAAAATTTGCAGTTTCATCACACTGCACAAATCCACCAGCATCTCAAGTTTTGAGGGAGCATGCAATTGGCATGCTGACTGCAGGAATGTCCACAAGAGCTGTTGCCCATGAATTGAATGTTCATTTCTATACCAAAGGCGTTTCAGAGAATTTGGCTGTACATCCAATCGGTTGAGCTCATGATGAATGGGGGCAAAAACAAAAGTGTTGCATTTTTAATTTTGTTCAGTGTAGTTTGGCCTATGCACATGGGAAATTTTAAATCCAACATTCTCCTCCAGTCAGAGGATATGCAATCTTCATGGTAGTAGGAGGCAAATCCCTGTTACAGCACTGTGTGTACTGTGAGAAAATAATAACACAATGCAATGCCTTTGAACATGTTCTCCTTAATTCTCACAACATGTTGTTGTGTTATGGACCTTTTTATTGTATACACACAATACCCCATAATGACAACACAAAAAAACACATTCTCAAATGTGTGACAATTTATTGAGAATGACAAAAATTATATTCAAAGATATTTAAACCCTTTATTCTGTACATTAAGGGCATTTGGTAGTGATCACTTGGAGACTTCTTAGATATCAGCTGTGCACACCTTGATGTGTGTATTTTCCCCCCATTCTTTCTCACATTCTTCAAATCAATAGATTTCTGTTTTATATTTACAAACTTGCCCAAACAGTGATGTCGAGTTAGAAACAGGATGTACTGTACTTTTTTGACTTGGCTGACGTTAATTTCATTTGAGCATGAATGTGTGTGTACATGAGAGTGAGAGCTTGGTTAGCTACCGTTCTGCAGCTAAAATAATTTTTCTGAACCTAGAATCATGCTTCACCGACATGACAGCATAGCTAATGAGGAAATTGTAGACATATTGGCATAGTTAATACTGGTTATTCTCATATTTTGTCATGAAAATTGTATTAATGTAATATAGATTAATATTTTAACACAACAATGAATTAATTGGTTAATGAAAGAGCATCATAGAGCACAGTCAAAAAGGCCAGCTCAGCCTAGCTTAGCCCAATCAAGCAAGTACATGTCACGACCTTGATGTCGTGGAGCGAACGGGCCAGGCGCAGGCAAGAGTGGCAGTTGGCGATGTCCTTTATTAACACACACAAAGAACAGAAAACACATAGCACTTGTTGATAATACTAAATAAAAAGCAAACAAAACTTAACTCACCACTAACATCGGGACACATCGCAACATGGAACAGTGACTGACAAATTAGGGGAGCAGAGGAGAAACATTTAAACACATACTAATGACCTAATTGGGACCTGGTGTGAGAGAAAATTGGAGACAAGACAAATGAAGGAGACCAAGGAGTACCAACCTTTACTTTCTTTCAGTTCGTTTATAGTGCTTGGTGTTTACTTTTTCAATTAAAATCAATACATCGATTGCCACATCTGCCTTCGCCTGGTTCCTCTACTCCACTACACCATTCGTGACACACTGCATTCATAGTTCATAGACGGTTCATAGTTTGTTTCTAGATTTCATTATTGTGAACAAAATGGCTACTCCCATTATCATGTGTCAACATTAAGTGTAATTTAATGGCTTGGCTTTCTTTGTCGTATGTTGTAGGATTAAGGAATAGTGGACGTATTCAGGAGTAATCTTAAGTTATTGTTCACATTCCAAACGTAAGATGTCAGAACATTATAAATGGAAAAGGTACAGGAAGATATAGGAAAATAGTCCTCAGAATTTTATGGGACCCCCAGGAGTCATTTTGAATCATGTTAGTATATATTGTTTTAGATTTCACAAATGGACCATCTAGAAGGGCATAAACCCTTTAAAACCCCAGATGTCGTTTTAACCCACAGAACAGTTGTACTCACAGAACTGAAAAAGACTGATGCATTGGTGAAAGTGATGTGTACTCAAAATAATAGGTAGAACCACGAATTTCTTGTTTTTATCCATCCATCTGGTTTTGGATCTGTGAACACACATGGGATTTCGATGGGGGAATTCTCTCAACTGGCAGCCTATTCACTACACAGTGCACTTTTGAGCAAAGCCCATTTCTAGGGAGTAGGATCTGTTTTAGGATGCAAACATACTGTAGCTGCCATGAGAGGAACCCCAACTGTATAAGAAAATCGGCATTAGTGAAAACAGATGCACATGCCAGCACTTTGGAAAGGCTGTGCGCTTGGAGCGAGTCGTATACAACGATGAATTATTGAAAAGCACCTCCGGCGAAGGCCAATCTTTTTGTGTCCATTCACAGGAGATTCCAGTTTTATTAGAATCCACGCTTTGCTGAGCCCTTATTTAGCATGCTCAGCTCTCTCCCTGGGTAATATGGACACAAACTTGAGTTATGTGCATGGCAGAACTCCCCCCACCCTCCCAACAAAAAAATAAAAACCTAGTGACCCCTTATGCCTGTCATTCCTATTTCCCCAGAGTAACATCCAGGTGGTTCAACATATACAGTACTGTATCCATGCCTATTCTTAGAAAGCTGTGGTATTAGTGTGTATTTGCTAGCCAGTTGTTTGAACCCCTATTACAAAGGCAACAACAAGCATGGGAAATGAAAACGATCTTGACTCAGACAAAATGTGACTGCAGCTTTCTGAAAATATAATCATTTTTCATGTGTTCATTCCTCTCTCCAAATACAACTTCTGCAAATCACAGGCAATAAAAGACTTGAATCATGGTGGGTTATCTGACTTCTGATGCTGCATTGCAATAAATAATTTCAAAAAGTCTACAAGAATGTGACTTATTTTGTGAGCTTTGTCTAGCTTTCTCTCTTTGCAGACATGCACACCCCTCAAAATACATTAGGAGAGTGAAGCAGTCACTAGGGAAAGTCCCCTTGAAGTCTTCACAGTTCGCCCTAAAATTCTATTTAAAATGGTGTTAAATTAAAGGTGATTTTCTTGTAGCTACACTATTCAATGTCACTATCAAAATGCATATAGATGGCATATCCATAGCATATTCGATAATTTCTCAAGAAATTGTACATGCCCCATACACATTATCTAACTGTAACATACAGTCCCCACCAAAATATTGGAAAGGCACATTCCTTTGTTTTTGATGGTCACTGAAGACATTTGGGTTTAAGATCAAAAGATGAGTATGAGACAAGAGTTCAGAATTTTAGCCTTTTCCATTCTGTAAGGTCATTTCTGTAAAGAAGAGATTTTGTTGTACTTTAGCCTTAATAGTCACATATTAAACATCTTATTAACAATGTGTTCCATGTGTTATTTATTGTTCATTAACTACGATGAGGCCTTTATTATAGCTAGCAGTCAGGATATTATGGATTTGTAACATGACTTACTTTATATTGTTTGATCACTTATGAACTCCTATTACATGGCTATTACAACAAAAAAGGTAATAACCCTATCTACCAATCGGTATATTACACTCCTAAGCAGATAATAACCCAAATAGGAAGCATAATCTTCACATTTAATTGTGATGTTAAATTCATTAGTTCATCTAATTTTAACAAATATTTATTTTCAATTAAATATTATGACTGTCTTTTCATTGCAACTCCCAACGGGCTCAAAGAACTGAACATGCTATGCGGCTTCTTATTACAATTTACGTTTGACGGCTGCTAACCCGCTGCACAGTGTAGCTAGAGTTCAATTAGACAAGGAATGCCCAGCAGGTCCTACTTTCCCTTTGCTTGAGACATGAGGCAAATTGCGCAATGCCTAATGGAGCTTTCATTCAACACCAGCTCTGACTAACCATGGGATTGCACCCAGGGTGTAGAGGCATCTCAATGAAGTGCCTCTGGCTGTTGCACACTCAGGAGGCCCCTTTAAATATTTCTTTATGATCTGGAGATATTGTACTCCGAATTCATGGCTGCCTTATCTTTCTGCTTCACAGTCGCCCCCTCAAAGCTTACATGATAGCAGGAGCAGTTTGGATACCTCTTGCCAAAGGTTTTGTCTTTAATTCGGCATGGGAGAGTGTTTTGTAAACAACTGTATCTGCTTGAAGCAGCCTCAAGTGTACGGTGCAATTCAAGCTTTTGGTTTGTATGCGTAGGCATTTCTACTATCTGCTGTCATTTTACCATTTAGCCATAAAATAAACACATTTAAAAAGTTAGGTAAATATATCTAAGAAGAACAGCAGGTCTGAAATTCCTGAGAGAACAGTATTCATAAGACATTTTTTGTAATTGAAAGGTAAAGATAGAAAAGCTTTTAGTGGAGCACTTAGCAAAACAATTTAACACAGATATATAAAATATTCAGAAATGGAGCCACCTAAGATTTGGTCCCTGCAGGGATGGGCTGTCAGTTATCAAAATGGCAGCCAACATTTATACTATTTTCCTTCCGATGGACTGTTTTGATACATGTTTTGAGATAAATGCACTAAATTATGGACCTGAGATGTAGATAAGGAGACACTGACATGTGGGCCCTCCAAGTCTTGGCAGACATTGGGAGTCATGGCAGACAAAAATAGCTACTGGAGGCGGTTATATTTTTCACGTTAGTGTCTTACACATCAACTGTATGGCCAAAAGCATGTGGACACCCAAACATCACACCTATATGAGATTGTTGTACATCCCATTCCAAAATCAGGGACATTAAACCCTTAGACCCCAAATAGAATTCTGGAATGCTGCTGTAGAATATATTACTGAGAATTCTCCAAATAAATAATAAGCAGATATAGCACAAAAACTAAGAACAAATTGAAATGACAAGTTAACTTGATTGTAAAGAGCATATCATGACACTACATCCATGTAACATTAAAAATTATAAATCCTTTTCTCCCATTTTGTAGACACTTGTACTCCTCCCTCTGCTAGCACAGCACCCATTTGCCACTACACCATTTCTCTGATAGCCTGATAGACTAACCAGATAGTGAACGAACTTCAGCAGCTATGGTTGCTTCTATATGACGGATCGGTAAAAACAAGAATGAATATCTAAGTTTGCATTACAAAACACTGCAACTCTGTGTGAGACTGAGCAAGCAATCATTTGATGTAGGCATAACTAACGTGATCATAAAGTAAGCATAAGGCACACACATCTCAAAACATTGAAAGTAACACATTGAAAGTGTAGGCAAATTATCATGACCAAGTGACGATGTTGATAATAAATCACAACATCGCTGGCTCCAATCTTGGCTAGCTAAAGAAATTGGCAGATTGTCGCCTCACAAGAGAAACACATTTGCGGCTTAACAAATTTTCTATGACATACAAAATGAACCAGATAATTAGTTGTCTAGTTAACCACTGCATTTTGCATATATGAATGAAAGCAGGAAAACGCGATAAAACATTCAACTAGTTATTTAGTGATATGTACACAAATACTATTGTTAAAGAAACACATCCATCTGCGGCCACTATAGGAATCTAAAGGAATGCCGTCAATGGCTGCTATGGGATCTTAAGCTAACATAGCATAAAAATAGACAGCCGGCCTGTGACAATCAAGCAGCTGACAGACTTTTCGAAACATGTCTCAAGAATACAACCAACCTGAGTTTGAAGAACCTAAGGCTGAGGATTGTCTGTGACAACGCTAAATGCGGCCATGCAACCCAGACCCTGATCCCCTGACTCAGCCGTTCTAGCCCCCAATAAACTACCATTGGTTTGATTGGCTTGGCTCTCTGCAAAATGGACCAATGTCTTGCACCACATTATTTTTATTTAATTCAAGATTTGTTTTGTGGTTACAGTAATAGATACATCAGTCTATTTAGATGAAGCCCCTTGATGTTTGTGAAGAAAACGTTTGATTAGTTCCAGTATGGTATAACAATGATGAGAAATGGAAATCAAATTCAGAAATTCTGAGTTGCAGACCCTGTGGGTCACCCAAAGTTGAGAGGGGCATTTACCAAGGGCTATGAAAAAGAGTATACAAATTAATCGGACAAGTATTGTAACAGGTGAGTTATGTTTGAGCAACAAAGGGTAGGATTCTGGAAAACGCTGCAGCTATTCTCCACAAGTGAAGTGGACCACCTGAGCCAGAGAAGACACTGTCTGGATCCACCTGATTATTTTATTGAGACCCATTATGATGAGATTGCGGAGACCTTTTAACACTGTGACTGAAACATGTATTGATCAAGGCTTTGAAAACACCAGGGTTGCATGCACCACTGACCCATGCTCACATGGCCACTGAGAACTTTCTGCAAGAGCTCAAGTTGGTGCCAAAATTCACACTGAGGCTGAGTGAGAACAGGGATGAATACATGGATACATGTAATGAGTAAGCTGCATGCGACGCTGTAATGTCTTGGTGTGACGAAAGCAAAGAGTCTGTTGCCTAAGGATGGGTAACTTCAGTTCTCGTGTTTACATGTACAGTGGGGAGAACAAGTATTTGATACCCTGCCATTGTGGAGAGGTTGGAGTCTAATTCAGTGTGTGGACAGGTGTCTTTTATACAGGTAAACAGTTCAAAAAGTTGCAGTTAATACAGGTTTTGAGATGAGCACAGGAGGGCTCATAAGTAAGAGAAAAAGTAACAGGTCTGTGAGAATTCTTACTGGTTGGTAGGTGATCAAATACTTATGTAATGCAATAAAATGCTAATTATAATTAATTATAAATAATTATTTAAAAAAATCATAAAATTTTCTGGATTTTTGTTTTAGATTCCATCGCAAAAAATACAGACCTCTACATGCTTTGTTAGTAGGAAAACCTGCAAAATCAGCAGTGTATCAAATACTTTTTCTCCCCACTGGATATGGCCCGGGCAGCCTGTAAATAGCTATGTAAAACGATTCATTAGCCTGGTTAACTTTCATGAGTAAAACTTCAAAAGAATGAAAAACAGTAATGTGTTTAAGAGTACATTTAAATTTATTGTCATAGATATTAGCAACACCCCCTCCTTCTCAGGAGGCACAGGGCATATGATCTCTAGTATAGCCAGGAGGAGAGGCCTCATTTAGGGCAGTAAATTCATCAGGCTTTAGCCATGTTTCACACAAGTCAATAACATCAAGTTTATGATCAGAGATTATTTAATTTACTGCAATTGCCTTTGGTTCAAGGGACCTAACATTTAGGACAACAATGCTTTAACCAATCACAGGCTAATAAGTCGTTTGTATCTAATTCACAAATACCTGCAAGACTGTGCTGATTTCTCTGTAGATGTTCAAAGTATCCCTTTTTGAACCTCTGCTTGTAATGGTTATATGGATAAAAAGTGTATGCCTTGCTGAGCATAGTGTCTGGCCTGTCTCACTACCTTGTTAAATTTGAAAGGGAAAAAGTGTACAAAACATATGTTTTATGAATGTACATTATTTGTATTGTTGAATCAAAGGAACTTAACAACTTCATGCATAAACCTCTAACATTTTCAAATGCTGATAACAAATACTTTTGGTCACCTGTTATGTTTGTTTACGTATGTAACAGATATTTGTGTGGTAAAATGGTTGAGTAATGATGCTGTGGATGTAGAATGTATTTCTAAAATATTTACAGGTTTTCTAATCAACAGAAATCTGAATGTTTGTGTAACTTTTCTGAATTTCTTGGATGATGTATAATTTCGAAAACTCAAATAAAACACGCCCAAATGCTCTACGATGTCTGAGCAGGTTATGAAAGTATTTACTACAACCCGGCAAACCCTGGAGCTTATGTGGGTAGAGAGGGATTGAAAAGAGCATTCTTGGAGAAAACTGGGGTGATCCTCAAAAATGGCGAAGGAGATGACTGTCTACTTGCCCAGGATACATACATGCTACACAGGCCTGTAGCTATACATTTTAAAAGAAATACAGTTCTTGTTCATGATATACATTCACACTTTCAGCTGGATTTGGTTGACATGAGTGCTTATAGTGTGGAAACGATAACATGAAATGTATGTTAACATGCATAGATGTATTAAGCAAATACGCATTGATTCATGTGCTGAGAAATAAAAGCGCTATTGACAAAATAAAAGAAGGAAGAAAACCACAACAAGATCAAACAGACAAGGGGAAGGAGTTTTTTATTCACATTTTGAAATGTTAATGAAGAAGTATAAAATAAAACATTTTGCTGCAGGAAATGATGTCAAAGCCAGTATCGTTGAGAGATTTAATAAAACAATTAAATCATGAATGTGGAGGTTTCACATTCATGATTCCAAGATGGCACACCTACATTGTATGTTTGGTGAATGTATGAAAACAGAGTTGGATTTATTCACAGTGCCTTTCACACAGACATCTACTGTGAAAAATACACACATTGAAATCCTGAACGCATCAGCACTATCAAACACAGCTGCTCTGGAGTTCTTTATTGCAGGAAATTGTCAAGAGCACATTGATCTAAACAACACTTTGTTGTACTGTGTAATCTAAGCATTAACAATTAAAATATGAATGTACATTTCATTGGAAGTGAATGTGCCTAGATAATGAGAATAACAGAAACATCTCTGTTTAGATTCTCTCGGTAGGTTGTGCTCTGATAACCACAGGAATGTTTACATTGACCATTTGGCATGGGGGTAACTGTCTTGGAAACCTGATCTATGCTAGGCAGACACCCGTCATAGTATGTAATAGCTTGTAACCAACATTACTGTGAGAAGAGATTGAGTGAGATGGGATAGAGGTTGTGAAAGGAAGACCAGGTCTGTAACCTCATGAACAAGACTATCTAATGCTGCACTAAACAATTGAATTACTCTCTCCTTTTACAACCGGGTATGCGATCATTTACATCACAGACGATGGCATTGGAAAGTTTTGTATGACAGTTTTGGAAAAACCCCAGATCTTATGTATTTTCCCAAGTCAATCAGTGCCTTACTGCAAACTTGTCAGAATGTGGAATACAGTTCAAAACAAGTACAGGACATGATTTCAACCATGTGTGGACAACATTGTGTGTTCTTTCTCTATCTAATCACAAGAGATCTGAGTTATAAAGATGCTGTCATTTTATATTGATGATTTATGAGAAAATGATGCACTAGTCTCAAAGTTTGTAGCTAAGATGTACCAGAGTAAGCGTGATAAGCAAATGTTTCATTGCATACAACATGCTCAATCTTGTGAATCGTTTGATTTGTGTCATGGTTGTTGAAGAAATTGAATAAAAATCATGTTTGTGTCAGCTTTATTATTCAAAAATAAAACCATTCGTAAAACCACCTCAATGTATACATTTTTCATACAATAATTATTCAAGGTAAAACATGCACTTTGACAATGAGAAATAAAAAAAACATTAAAAGGAAAGCCATTTTGTTGGGCCTGTGGCAAAGAAAGCTTTGGTTTGGTTTGATAACCAGTTGCAGGGGGAGTGGCAAAATCATTGATTGTGTCATCAGACGTTGGTTTGTACAAAATTATTTTATGCCTTACACGCTCGTTTGGAATAGTTGTAAAAGGCATGTTGAGACATGCCATGGCCTCTAAACCCCCCCCACCCCAATGGCCTTCTAGCATCAGCAATTTTATTGGTTGCTCTCACGTTTTTAACCAGATCCTACAGGTGCAAGGTCTTAATTATCTACCCTTTGAAAATTAAGTCACCATTTGAAAGTCCATGAAGTCAAATCTTTAGACCTGTGCATTCTGTTAAGAATATTCTCAACATTCTTCCTATGCCTCACAGGCACATTATCCAAAATGTCATCAACAAGGTTATCACTTCGGTCAACAGATTGCTTAGTCTCAGTCATGTTTACTACATCAGGTCCAGTCTCAGACTCGGGTAGACTTATAGTCAGTGTCTGAGACTTATAGACAGCTCCGCCTGTCTCACAACAGTCAAAAATCCTTAAAAATGGAAGAGTATATTTTAGCTTTCTCATGCAAATACATATCAGGCTTCAACAGTATACTGTGAATCGATGAGTCCAAATCATTTACAACAGATCGTCTTACATCAGTGCTAGTCGTTTTGGATTCTTGCAGTTTTTCTAACTGATGTTGTGGCACCGGAAACATTTTCTGAGCATGATCCATGTTGTTTAACTGTGTCTTGATGCAATTAGACTGGTTAGGAATGGAACTGCAATGCTTAGCACCGGTAGTAGAAAACCTCCAGATTGGTTGATGGTTATTCTTTTCTTTGCGACTCAAGTGTTCTTTCTAGACATGTATATGATTTTGGCTATTTGTTTCTTTACTTTTCGGAGCTGCAATTCTGTTAAGGGTATATTTCCGTGCCTTTGTTTAAGCGCTATTTCACAGAGTGATAGAATGTGTTCGGTGGAAGCTGATTCTAAAAGTTGCCAACATGAATGCACACAGATGATATTATGAATTTCTTCAGAGAAAACAACGTCAGCATTATCCAGCAGCATCTTCACATAATATGTTTTAACTGAGTAACTAGGGCCACTAATGACACAGCTGAATGGGTGTTGAAGTCGTGCGTCAAAACTGCTATCCATCCTAGAATGTGATTTAATAATATCCGTAAGGCCTTGTGCTATAATCAGTGACCAGTACACACTTGTTGTACACAACTCTGAAAAACTTAGACACTACTCGGTTTTTCAATGTGAATGTTCTTTCAACAGTTTTGTAGCCGTATGTCTTTGGCCCCCCACTAACAAATTGAGCGATGCTGTCACCATCCAATAACTCATCGGTCAAGTCACACAAGAATGGCTCCAGTGGGGGCACCCAATCCTCATGGCATTAGACAAAGATCTCTGAATCAGTGTCTGTGTAGAGTACAAGACTATCCAATTTCTCCAAGAGTGAATACAACTTGAGTCTAGCATAAGCGGTTGTGAACACAGCAATAAAAATGTTGCCGTTGCGTGGTTTGACTTGTGTCTGTTTTGTGTAATGCAACTGTACAATTGCAACTGTGTCTGAGATGAAAGAGAAATTACCAACTTCTATTTCACTGGAAAAAAGGTAGTGGCTAAACTCCTCCGGATCTGTAATTAACATCGTGTTCATAAGGTTAGTCCACTCACCCATCTTACCCCAAAGACTATTAATTGCCAATTTTGCCAAAGATAACTTAGCACTGTTTAAAACAATGTTTTCCTTGTCAAGCTGCACACCCACCTTTTCATGATTTTCACAGATATACTGGTCTTTAGCATCATTGTCAACCACAGATGGTGGGAAGCCACTAGCTTCCTGCTTGTGCTTCATGAATGTTCTCATGTTATCTGACGTCCTGGTGAAATCCCATACAATAAAGAATATTGTATGTCCTTTATGGGGAACAGGGAAAATCACCAAACTACAGATAAACATCAACAACATCATGCATTTAGTTAAACTCCAGTTTGCTCAGAATTTCACACCTCTTCAGGTGAACTCAGGAGTGTGGGGCTGATGGTGATCCAGATTTTTAGAGAAGCAAATGTTATACAGGACCTCTGATTAACCTCACCAAGGGTGTGTTGGAGACTTGGTGGGCCAGACACGCCCCTTTCGTCGAATATACTTCCTCAACAGACATTTCCCATTACTCAAGACTATATCTCAACCCAAGGGTAATACATGCAGCAGAATGAAGCTACAACAAAAGAACCTGTGGGACTTTATAGCTAATATAAACATAGTGAAGGTTTTTCTGTCTCTGTAAAGTATATATTTTAATTCAAGATTGTTTGCCCTACCAAACAAAATCATGTTATTTTTAGACTTCACTGCTGGAAGCTACAAGATTCTCAAGCATATTTGTAGGTACTTTAGCATTGGTGTACCAACGATTTAGTCACATGGTTATCTCTGTATGCAATGAAGAGTGCTGTAAGTTGCATTTAATGCAAACAAGTCTTTCTTCACACAGGCAGATCAGATCTTTTCACACAGTTGTTCTGAAACCCATGCAGAGTAATCATTTTTTTTAAATACATATTTTCTACCCTATTCAAATGCGTCAATTTAAAAGGTCAAAATTGTTCGTTGTATACCAAGTTGTTTATAGACATTGATGTGATGTGACAAACTTCACACAGTTACACAGAATGTTTGTTTTCAGAAATATCAGATATATCACAGATGACTAATGAAGTCTCTTTCCATTTTCTCACAATATGTATGACCATGTATGCATTCATCTCTGACGTCACATTACAGCAGATGGAATAATTAGATTATTCAGGCTGTTCCCCCTGGAGTAAAAACATCGTGTCTGTATAGGTTTACGGAATTTGGAGCTGGATGTTGAAAAGACAGAATTTGCTTTATGAGGAAAGCTGCTGTGACATTGTGGGGCACTGTGCTTACTGCGCCAGCAAGTTGCTTTTATTCCTGACTGCATAATCCAATATTGCTAGGAGTAGTCCACTGCCTGTCACCCCCCTTGCATCCATTGCATCCCAAGTTCCCCTAAGAAAGGTTGTTAACCACAAGAAATTCCACAATGTCTACAAACGATGACAAATACATATGATTTCTTGCAAGCTTTGCTGAATTCACAGGTGTTGAAATCGCTATTGCCTGTGCAGTTCTCTCTAGACTTTTTTCAAAGTACATGCATTTCAAATGCTCTTAGCTTGATGCATGCTTCCACAATCCCATGTTGCTATCCTCTGCATTTCAATATTTATTATACCTAGTCTGGGTGCACGCCTTTTCAGTGTTATCATTGAAGCTGATGGTAAATTGTCAACAAGCATAGCAGAAAGCTGTATCTGCCTTGCAGGAACATTGCAGTCACTCTCTGCTTTTGAATCACATGCTACAAAATGCTTGCTTTTTCCCACAGACAAAACCTGGGTATTTCCCCAGACAAACCTGCGCTGGCTCTTCTTCGCCAAAGTTGTTAGGCACTTGGAGGGTGCTGCTAGTTTTGGTGTTGGTGAATTTTGTCCCCTCTGTGTCACCAGACAACAAGCCGGTTGCACAGGTGCTATTGCAATGGCCGGGTTGTGCAGCCTCAGTCAAGGCTCGGCAGCATTGGCACAACAGCCCTGGCCTCTGTGGCTTTGCCCCTTTTGACCCCTCGTGGTGCCTGGCCTGGATATTGCTGTTAACACAAAAACTGCCCAGTGCCTACGGAAATTCAAGTTTGAGTTTGTAATAAAAATAAAATTACCATTTTGAAAGCTACACACTCCTTTCATAACATTTCCTAAATAGGCGTATTTTACATTGTTCTGTTGTCAGAATTCTAATCTTACAAACAGAAACTATTTAGGGACAACTTACCTGCTTTTTCCCCCTGTTTTCCGACTTAATCCGCCAACAACCCACGCCACTTAGCATTGGTACCCAAATGTTCCCCAGGCACTAATCACCCCTCACTGAATGCAGGACGCCAGTGGATGAATATGGGATACTCTGATCATATATCTCGTATGAATTTGAATATACCTTGGTTGAATTTGAATGAATTTACAAATGAAATAGAAGATTTCCATGCCCATTCAAAAACTTAATTAGGCTATTATTGAAACATAACACAAACGATATGCTGTAGGATGTGAAGTCCCATGTTGCTCATGGTTCTCCTGTATCGGGACGTTCCTGCAATCTGCCACTCACCTGCTCCTTGTTCGCCTCGGAACGATTCCTTGCCTCTGAATGATTTCCAACGTCACATCAGCCACTCTCCGTTATTGTGTACACCTGTGCTATGTTTCAGGGGTCTTTAGTGGGGGTTTCTTGCCGGCCATCCTTTGTGAGTTATTGTTTAATCGGTAGCCTTTATAATGAGCATTCTGTTACACGATCTCCTTTTAGGTGCTCTTCCTGGCATTTTATTTTGTTGTGTCCTCCTGGATTTTGGGACTGTAATCCGCTCTTGTTGAACTAGGCTGTTCTGCAGCCCATGTTTTGTTTGAAGGATCTATCATTAAGGTTTACGCTCTGTGTTTGGATCCTCTCTGGTCTCCCGCTCCCGTCATTACATAGGTTACTTGTCACAGGTTATCACTCTTCAATAGGAGATTCAGCGTATTTTGTAGGCTAATTCATCAAATGTAAATACAAAATGTAAATCTACAAATGAATTGCTAAATAATTATTCAGGAAATGAAATAGCAAGGTTATTGTTTACCTGTCACCAATCAACAATTCAACAAAGGTATTAGAAGTCACTGTTTTTATTTAGGAGAAACAGTCTCTCTTTGAATTCTCTCTGCTTATTTATTGAAGATTAATATTCTACAAATGTAGTAGGCTAAATAGTTATTCACAAAACTATATTCCAACTATAGTGTTTCAGACATCATCTTTTTCTAATAAATAAATAATAGAAAAACCGAGAGGAGTTATGTCACCTATAATCTCATATGCCAGTAGCTATGCATCGGCATTGAAATCAACGCTGGTCCCCTTACACCCCCCCAGGAGAGGCCTGCAAACCTGGAAAGAGGCGCCGTTTACAGCCTATTCATTACAAACTCTCCTCCCGATTCTCTGTGTACCGACCTATCGCCCGTCCCCGACTACTCTGCCTGCTCCCTGCCTGTATTACTGCCGCCCGCCCGTTTACCGACCTACCGCCCGTCCCTGACTAATCTGCTTGCTCCTCACCTGTGCCTTCGCCGCCGGCTCGTGAAACGACTCACTGCCCGTCCCTGACTTCTCTGCCTGCCACACCCCCTCTCCTTCCTAGTCCGCACTTGGATCCTTTACCTGTAGTCATGACAGAATGCCTATTAAAACATGCAATTTACCACGTGCTTTTCAAACTACATGTAATATTCAATTAAATAAGCCTGGCTTTTAATGAGGAAAGTGATAAGTTTCCTTGATAAGATCCAGCTTTATTTAATGGTTAGGTATTTCATTTTAGGAAATAAAGATTTAAGAACTGATTATGCTAACGTCAGTTCCTTGTATCGTCCATGTTTCCAGGGTCCCTTGACAGATTCCATCTTGTGGCTGCTGTTATAGTGAAATAGCTTGCATTAAACTGTGTAATTGCAAACTTAGGATAAGCCTTGTACTGAGAGTGCGAATAACAGGAAACTGCGCCAGGTAGCAACCCTGTAATGTTTATCACCAAGTCTGGTAACCGCGGCAGGATGTAGTGTAGCTCGAGTTAAAACAGGTACAGTGGGTATAAAAAAAGAATCACCCCCCTTTAAAATAATCACATTTGGTTGCTATGATTTACCTTCCAACATGACAATGACCCAAAGCACACAGCGAAACTGACCACGCAGTGGTAGAAGGAGAAAAAGGTGAATGTCCTTGCATGGCCTAGTCAAAGCCCAGACTTAAACCCCATTGAAAATCTGTGGAATGACTTGAAGACAGCAGTCCACAAACAGTCACCATAAAAATTTACTGAACTTGAGCAGTTCTGCAAAGAAGAGAGGTCAAATACTGCAACGTCTCGATGTGCAGAGTTAGAGACATATCCCAACAGACTAAAGGCGGTAATCAAAGTAAAAGGTGGGCTTTGAAAGACATGACTTCCTGTGTACAGATAAACAGATTGTATGTTGTAAACTAAACATAACATACACTTAAACAAGGTCATGCAAGGACTTTTGTAGTCTTGCAAAAACCACGTGTTTGAGATCTCCCCAGAGAGGCTCGATGATATTCAGGTCAGGAGACTGCGATGGCCTCTCCAGAACCTTCCTGCTTTAACCACTGGAGTGTCAAATGGCCTTGTGCTTAGGGTCTTTTTTCTCTTGGAAAGTCTAAGTGTGTCCCATGCGTAACCTTTGTGCAGAAGAATGCAAATCTGCCAGTATTTTCTGCCTTAAATTTTCACAAGATTCCCCATGCCTTCAGAGCTCACACACCCCTAAAACCACAGTGGGGATTGTGTTCTGTTCACTATAGGCCTTGTTGACCCCTCTCCAAACATAGTGCTTGTGGTTGTGACCATGAAGCTCAATTTTGGTCTCGTCACTCCAAATTACAGTGTGCCAGAGGCAGTGAGGCGTGGCAAGGTGCTGTCGGGCATATTCTAACTGGGCTTTTTGTGGCATTAGGTCAGAAAATACTTTTTTTCTGGCAACACGACCATGCAGCACATTTCTTTAGCTAAGCCCCATGGGCAACCCCTAATAAAAAAGAACCACTCAATTTAAAATGACTTAGAATATGTAACCCTTTAGAACCAAATAGAATGCCAGAATGCTGCTGTTGATTGCTGAACATTCTCAAAATAAATCATAAATCATTTAAAAAAACAGACATGGCACAAAAAACAAATTACAATTACAAGTTAACTTTGTTTTAAAGATCACATACAATTAATTTGGCTAGATTGTACACAAGGCAGGCACATAAAATCATTTGAGTTCCTCTGATAACGAGAAAATGAGCATGCTGTGAAGGGCCAAACAAGTGAAGAACATGATATGCATATTCTTATAATCAATTCTGTCATATTGATTTGTTTGATGTAAGTATAAGGACATTGGAATTCAGCATTACAATTTCAACATCGAGCTTCAACGTAAATGCATTAAAAGGTCAAATCAAAAGGCTGGTCACCTATTGTACAGCTGCCAAATATTTCATCAGAGCTCTGGGGAGAAACATGTCCAATTATAAATGGCAAATAAATCTAGTGTAGAAACATGTCGTTATTGCGATTGGACTATGTTATATTCAGTGGTTTGAAATAAGCTTTTTGTCCACTTCTCACATGGAACAAGAGAAGAAAAACCCTCCCTTATTTCATTGGTTCACCAAGGTTACATCTCCAGCTGGCCGTGGTCCATGATGCATTGCTGAATGCAATTTGCCATGGTGTTGTTCACTGTGTTCATCAGCAAGCTCTTAGTGTGAAGTAGGTATTTTAAGGGCTTTCCTGACAAAGGCTATATACACTGAATGTATTCAAAATAAAAACACTTTTATGTAGTGTACACAGTTTTCTTTGCATTACATTTCAGTTGCCAGATTGAATTAGCTGTCAAGTTTAAATGTGACATTTTAATCCAAACAACTTCAATAGGATATTTGAAGTGATAATAGGATATTTGAAGTATGTAATGCATAATGATATACACATTTTTATCTTAGGAAAGTGTACATTTCGTATATTCTAAAAGTATCTCTTTAATGATAGACATACAAACACCTGTTAAAAAACGAATTCCATTTTAGAATGTCTAAGATGAATGTCGTTGTTACAACTGCGGGTTTGATTTCCCAAAGAGTATAACTCTGCCAGACATTTTCATTTATGCTGTGTCCATCAAAAAATGTGCCCATCAGTGATACAGTGCCAAAAAACTACTATAATAGGCCCCAGGATAATGATTGCTTTGAATAATGGCATAATGAGTACTTTATAAATATGCATAGGTCACTGAGGGTTGCAATATTGTGGATTATTAAAACTATAGGGTCAGAGGTCAGGCTAATGAGAGAAGGTTGAGGGGCTTTCTCCCACTGCCACGGGAAAACTGAAGCCAATTGTCTACAGTGAACCGACTTTTTTAACACCAAGAGGCCACACAATAGCATTAAAAGACACGTCTTATGTTTCCAGTCAGTAGGCAATACAGAAATTGGATGTAAGAGAGATGTAAGCGTAATGGGCGGGAAGCAAAACCCTACAATAGGCTTGCCTCGTTGTTGGTATGGTTCCATTGTAAGTCAGTATTGTATTGGGAAAAACAAAATGAAAAGAAGCGAACTCAAGTAGTATTAGTAGTAATATTTTTTTTTTTTTAAATCAGCAAATGCAGTTGCGAATCAGTGTCACCTGGTTTCGTGCAAATGAAAGACAACAGGTACACTGGAGAGGCAACAGCAAGACAATCCCCAAAAACTGAATTATTTTGTAGGTGGTGGCCACAGATTAATGGTAGCATGGGGCAGTACCTGCAACCATTCAGGTTCCGCAAGTAGACCAGTTCCTCCAGCATGGCACATTCATACGTGCCTTCGCAATAATGTTTGCTGTGTCTCCCAGTACAGTCTCAGGAGCAGGGATGAGATAGCAGGAAACAGGCCATTACATGTGGAGAGCTGGACAGGGCTGTAGAAAAGTATCAAAACAGCAGCAGGATCGACATCTGGTCCTTTGTGTGAGGAGGAACAGGAGCACTGCCAGAGCCCTACAAAATGACTGAGTGTGAATGTTTCTGACCATTCTGTCAGAAACAGACTCCATGAGGGTGTCATGAGGGCCCAACGTCCTCTAGTGGGACATGTGCTCACAACCCTGCAACGTACAGCTTGATTAGCATTCACCAGAGAACACCAGAATTGGCAAGTCCGCCACTGGCGCTCCGTTCTCTTCACATATGAGAACAGGTTCACACTGAGCACGTGACAGATGTTAAAAAGTCTGGAGATGCCTTGGTAAATGTTATGCTTCCTGCAACATCATCCAGCATGACTGGTTTGGCGGTGGGTCAGTGAGGGTCTAGGAAGGCATATCCTTGCACAGACCTCCATGTTCTAGTCAACGGTACCCTGACAGCTATTAGGTACCGGGATGAAATTCTCATCAACTAAGAGCTGGGACAGTTGGAACACTTATTTTGTGCGCATACGGGGCAGGCGGAGATTTCTGGGTGTCCTCCCGCATGGCAGGCCACCAAAAGCGCCTGTTGAGAAAAGCCATTGTTCAAGCCAGCCCAGGATGGCATGTCAGTTAAGACGCATGCGCCCATTCCAGCACCGCTGACCGGACAGATTCTGGGACGAACGGACTGCCGGGCGGGTCGTTTCCTGGTCCATGGTTGCGCAGGAGGGCTGCCTTCACTGCCTCCTCGACATTCCACAATACCACGCCGAATACACAACCCTTGGGCAGGATTGTGTCGGACAGGGCTCACAACGACTCCTCTTTGGAAAAGACGCGGGACAGTGCGTTGGGCTTACCATTCCGCAATTCAGGTTTATAGGTGAGGGAGAAGTTGAACCCACCGAAGAACAGGGCCCACGTGGCCTGACGGGAGTTCAGGCGTTTGGTGGATCGAATGTTTTCTAGGTTCTTATGGTCGGTCCAAACGAGGAACGGTTGCGCTGCTCCCTCAAGCCAGAGACACCACTCCTCTAGGGCGATTTTGATGGCCAGTAGCTCGCAGTTGCCGACGTCATAATTTGCTTCGGCAGGGGACAGACAGCGGGACAGAAACGCTCAAGGGTGGATCTTCCCATCCTCAGGTTACGCTGGGACAACACCACCCCAACCCCTATGTCCAAGGCATCCACCTCGACCACGAACTGGCGGGACGGATCCGGCTGGGAGAGGACAGGTGAAGTGAGCCTTAAGGTCCCGGAAGGCCTCCTCTGCCTCCGGGGTCCAGGAGAAAGGCTTGGCACAGGAGGTAAGGGCGGTCAGGGGAGCAGCCCTGAGTCGTCAGCTATGGAGTCGATTAAGACTGGAGGCGCTGACCGTTATGGCAGATGGTGGTGTAAAACGGGACCCGGGAACAGGAGAGTTTGGTGGTAGAACTTACTAGTCGTCTACCGGCGACAAGCAGTTCTACAAACTTGCTGGCCTTTTGGGGGCAGGTGGTGATGTAATGCCGCGGACGACCACAGTAAAGGCAGCTGTTACTCACTACCCGTCGCTGATGTTCCATCCTGTCTAACTGGAAACGGCCCAGTCGCATCGGTTTGGGATCCATGCTCAAGGGTGTAACAGGCTCAGGAAGAGAGAACCTGTCCTTGGACACAGATGGTCCAGGCGCCTGTGGCGACAGAAGCGTTCCTGGCTGCCTCTCCCTTTTGCGCTCCCGGGCACCGTTGTCTATCCTAATGGTCAAGGCGATAAGGCCGTCCAGACTATCCGGTTCAGGGTAGGAGACAAGCTCATCCTTTAAATGGATGTTGAGACCATTAGTGAAAGCAGTCTGTAAAGCCTCTTCATTCCACACGCTCTCGGCAGCAAAGGTACGAAACTCTATTGTATACTCGGCCACGCTGCGTTTCCCCTGGTGCAGCGCAAACATACGGGTTGAGGCATACTTTCCTCGGACCGGGTGGTCGAACAATTTACGCATCTCTTCTGTGAACATGCTGTAGGACCGGATCGTCGGATCCTATCTCTCCCATAAGGCTGAAGCCAATTCCAGGGCAGGACTGCAGAGCAATCCGACCAGGTAAGCGATCTTTGAACTGTCAGTGGCATAGGTCAGTGGTTGCTGTGCGAAAACCAGACTGCATTGTAAGAGGAAGGAGTTGACATAACCCCAAATTCCTGTCGTATCGCACAGGGGTGGGAACCCAAGGTTCACGGTCCAACGAGGGTGCCGGTGTGTGTATGGTTGTGGGTGGCATGACGGGTGCTCAACTGATCCTGTATGGTGGCAATGCTTACAGAGAGGGCATATACAATGGGGAAAAAAGTATTTAGTCAGCCACCAATTGTGCAAGTACACCTAAACTATCAGAGACAAAATGAGGAAAAAAATCCAGAGAATCACAATGTAGGATTTTTTATAAATTTATTGGTAAATTCCTCGGTAAAATAAGTATTTGGTCACCTACAAACAAGCAAGATTTCTGGCTCTCATAGACCTGTAATTTCTTTAACAGGCTCCTCTGTCTTCCACTCGTTACCTGTATTAATGGCACCTGTTTGAACTTGTTATCAGTATAAGAGACACATGTCCACAACCTCAAACAGTCACACTCCAAACTCCACTATGGCCAAGACCAAAGAGCTGTCAAAGGACACCAGAAACAAAATTGTAGACCTGCACCAGGCTTGGAAGACTGAATCTGCAATAGGTAAGCAGCTTGGTGTGAAGAAATCAACTGTGAGAGCAATTATAAGAAAATGGAAGACAAACAAGACCACTGATAATCTCCTTCGATCCGGAGCTCCATGCAAGATCTCACACCGTGGGGTCAAAATCACAAGAACGGGGAGCAAAAATCCCAGAACCACACGAGGACATAGTGAATGACCTGCAGAGAGCTGGGACCAAAGTAACAAAGGCTACCATCAGTAACACACTACGCCGCCAGGGACTCAAATCCTGCAGTGCCAGACGTGTCCCCCTGCTTAAGCCAGTACATGTCCAGGCCCATCTGCGGTTTGCTAGAGAGCATTTGGATGATCCAGAAGAGGACTGGGAGAATGTCATATGGTCAGATGCAACCAAAATAGAACTCTTTGGTAAAAACTCAACTTGTCATGTTTGGAGGAGAAAGAATGCTGAGTTGTATCCAAAGAACACCATACCTACTGTGAAGCATTGGGGTGGAAACATCATCCTTTGGGGCTGTTTTTCTGCAAAGCGACCAGGACGACTGATCCGTGTAAAGGAAAGAATGAATGGGGCCATGTATCGTGAGATTTTGTGTGCCAACCTCCTTCCCTTAGCAAGGGCATTGAAGATGAAACGTGGCTGGGACTTTCAGTTATGACAATGATCCCAAACACACTGCCAGGGCAACGCAGGAGTGGCTTCGTAAGAAGCATATCAAGATCCTGGAGTGGCCTAGCCAGACACCAGATCTCATCCCCATAGAAACTCTTTGGAGGGAGTTGAAATTCCGTGTTGCCCAGCGACAGCCCCAAAACATCACTGCTCTAGAGGACATCTGCATGGAGGACTGGGCCAAAATACCAGCAACAGTGTGTGAAAACCTTGTGAAGACTTACAGAAAACATTTGACCTCCGTCATTGCCAACAAAGGGTATATAACAAAGTATTGAGATATACTTTTGTTATTGACCAAATACTTATTTTCCACCATAATTTACCAATGAATTCATTAAAAATTCTACAATGTGATTTTGTGGATTTTTTTTCTCATTTTGTCTCTCATAATTAAGTTGGAGAACTTGCACAATTGGTGGCTGACCTAATACTTTTTTACCCCACTGTAGGTTTCCCATGATTTCCAGGAGTGTTGTCTGGTGCTGATCCAGTTTGGCTCCTTGGGTAGTCACTGCCTGGCGTACGGCATCCAGATCCGCTTTGTCCATAGTTGGCCGGATTATACTGTCAGGGATTTGGGTTGGAACCCAAACACGGATTGGGAAGAGCGAGGGGAAAAGGCAGGCAGTGTAATCGGGATTAGGCAGAAGGTCGGTATACGAGCTGACAGCAGAAGTACAGGCAGGTAGCAGGCAGAGTATTCGGGGACGGGCAGGAGGTCGATACACGATAAGCTCGAACCGAACGTAAACTTGCAAGTAGCTAGGAAGTGCATGTGATTATTGACCATAATCCGGCGGGGAAGAGTTGACAGGGATCCGTAGAAATACTGTTTGTAAGGAGGTGAGTGGGAACAGGTGTGTGATAGCAATTTGGGGACAGGTGTGGGAGTGAATGATGACAAACAGGTGCTTGATCTCAGCTCACGGAGGCAGGGACATGACATTATCGCCAAGTTTTTCCTCTCCTCTGCTCTCTTTTCTCTGTTACACTCTGGTCAACTCTCCACTTCTCAATGCTGTCTTTCTCCTCTGTCTCACACTTTCAAGACTCTTGTGTCTTCTCTGCCTAGTAAAGAAATACTTTACTAGGCAGTAAAAGTTTTTTATATGAAATACTTCATATAAAAAACAGTGCATAACCTTTCAAAGATGGCACTAATAATTTTCTCCTAATTAATATTTAGCTATTCATTCATTTAATTTTCATCTAGCTAAAGTCACCTGACACTATGATCCCAGCTCCCTCTGTCTGTTGTTACAACTAATTAAAATATTTAAACATCTTTAAGAAATAAAAATCACAATGACAACGGATCCATTTACAACACACTTTGGCCTAGGTAGCAGGGCAAATAAGTACTTTTAGTTAGAATAACTTGCTTTGCTAAACATCTTTGTTTCTCAATATAACTGTGCATACAGTTGTGACAACAATCTCAATGAGGTGAGAATAATTTTTGTTTCAACTCAAATGTTAGCTGATTGGCATAGGCCTAGGCTAGCAAACAAACGTCAGGTACATCCAACGTGCGTTATTCCGGTGATCTCTCAATCTCCCTTCTAATAGTCGTACACTCTGAAATAATTACTTTCGTGCACCAGGTGAAAAAGAGCTGTTTCGTGTGTGATGTTCGCATAAAGGACAACAGGTTTTTTTAACACAAGAAAGGACATCTGTGCTTCTTGTTAGCTTCCGTCCATGTGGTATCCATGAACAAAAGTAATGCAACCAGAAGTCAGGGGAGAGACATCTTTATTCAGCATGAGACGTCGATGTTAACCTTCCATAGTTTTTTCCTTTCTCTCCAATGAATACAGAAATAACCCAATCTTTATACCAGAATACCAGTGGTCATAACCAGCCATTACACAGTCAAATACCCTCCAATAAGAAAGGCTTATCTTACAAAAGACCCTTGTATGGTATGTTCCAACCTAAGGTCAATGGTCCTATCCATCAAGCCTGTGACAGTCACATGGGCAACTCCTACCAGGAGGTATAGACAGGATGTGTGGGGCCCATCAGTATCATGCAACACGTCCTATCCATTCTCAGAGTTAGTCAGCACATCTGTGTTGTGTTACGTTTTTCAAGCCTACTTCCTCTCATTTTCTTACAGCTCATTGGCATAAAGAGTATTGGTGGCTCCAATTACTATGACAGTATTCTGAGCCACATTACTCTATTTTTTTGGGCAGTGTTATTCACATCAACATGTTTGGAGGAACTGCTTAAGCCTTTATCAGACTGACCCCTAATTCACACATAAGTGGTGAAATTGCCGTTTCGCTAGTGACCATGGGAGGCGCCTGAAATCGTCCTGCCTTTGCTCTTTTGACCAATCAGTTACTTATTTTAAGCTGGGAAAAAGTAGCCTATTGCATTCAAGGACAAAAAGGCAGGCCCAACAAACAAAATAGAGTAGTAAAGTAATTAATAATGAACCTCACAAAAGAAAAAGCAAGGGATTGGCAATTCAAGAAAACCATGACAGCCCCTGCATAAATGGTTTATTAATGAAAACGGCTGCATTTGTTTTAAAAATACATCTAGCAGGTAGCTAGTATTATGTTTTGGTTGATAGCAAAAGCTAGACAAACTCTATACATAATAACAATTTGAGAGCAATTGTAGTTCAGAGACTCGGAGCAATCCCTTACCATGCTATATTGTTTTTTTAATACTGTCTCGATAGACCTTGAGTGTGGTGTTATAGATTTTCTTCGGTTCTTGTACTTGTAAAATTCACTGTTCATCCGACGTGTTGGTTAGGTTATGGAATATTCAGTATTATAGTACCTTCTACAAGCTTTCCTATAGTTTTTTTGCTGTGCCCTGATTGGATTCCACAACAGAGCAGGGGGGAAAAATGCAACACTGCTCTATTTTTTTCCCGTCTGCCGCTTCGCCATGGCCAGCAACTGCTGTCCTGCCGTGAGGAGCGGGCATGAAGCCTGTTCTGAATGGCTAGCAATTGAGAGAGATCTGCTAAAAGCCCTGCCAATATCCTTTGGATGTCCTTCACGGCCCAGCACAATATTACAATTGAAGCAAGACAGACATTAATTGATTAATCTATTTGCCAGACCGCGTAAGCAGAGCCGGCCAAGAAGAGTGAATGTCTCTTACTGACTGAGTGCCTGACTGACTTACCTTGTTAAACAGCATAGTGGTTAGAGAAGTGGAGCCGCAGGTTATAGGTCATGCGATCAAATTTCCTTGCAGTCAAAACAAAGTACGCATTTGAATTTGTGGAGAGACAAAACTTTTGCTGAAAACTATAACATTCACTATTTGCATTATAGTAAGTCTAAAATAAAACTGTTTATGGTTATAGTGTGACTGTTTTGAGTAGATTTTTGAATTATGTGTCGGTGCATGCATTTCGGGTCATGATAGACAAAAATGTTGCTGGCTTTGTACAACATTCAGTAGGTATGTTATAGTAAGCCTTTACTAAAACGGTTTACGATTATATAAATACTGATAAAACATTTAACACTGTGATGTAGTGGTTAAAAGCAGTGCCTTTCACATGGGAGACCTGAGTTTGAATGCAGTGAGGGTTGTAATATTTATTAATTTTAATTGAGGGCCGGCAGAACTAGGCTTGCTTGGTTCCTTTTCTGGCTTTTGTGTGTGTATATGTTATTATTTTCTTCAGTTGTTGGGTGAAATGCATGTGATTGGTCTTTTCTGGATGAGACATCTTTCGTGTCTTGTGTAAAATTTCTATAAACTGTACTTGACTAATATTGGGTACTGCAACAAAAACTCTACTATACTGCCATACTCTACTGAATTAAATGTCACTTGATTATCCTCTATTGTGCTTGTACTGTAAATGTATCTTTTAAATAATACAACTGCTATTATTAACTGTATTATTTAAAACACTGTAAAAAATACAAATCTTTGTTAGAATCATCCATCCTCCCTATAAATTCAGGCAGTTTGTTTTAGAGTAAACCAATCTCCATGGATCACAGATGGCATTATTTGGTTATTTATTTCGGGTCACCATGTCTCCAATATTACAGTTTACATCCAAATCCATACAAAAACATATTTAGACATTGTTTCAGAAGAAAGCATCTGCTCTTATTAAGACATAAACATTAGTATATTAAGTTTGTTAGAAGTTATTGGGACTTAAATTATGATAAGAAAATGGTTTTCATCCACAAAGTCCCTCTCTTTACCTGCATGAGGTATATTGCCATATATGTGATGTCCTGTGGCTGGTTTGCTGTCAAAAGATAAATCTGTGGGGGTCCTGATTCAGGAGTTTCATTGAACCCTTGCTATGTAAATATCTTGTATGCTAGAGAAACAGGCACAGCACTGATGAATTACAGTCAACTCCGAATTGTAGGCACCCTTGATAAAGAGCCAAAATGGTTGTATAAAATAAACATCAGGTATATGAGCTAATTGTATATTGTAATTCTCCACTAAGTAGAATATTTTGTAATCCATTAAAATAAAAAATAAAAAGTCAATACCTTTTTAATAGTAACAATATCCTTTGGAATTTTTCCTTGAATAAGCAAAATGGATTGCATTTGGATGTTATTACAATTTATAGTGCTATACTTTTTGGTGTGACTTTCGAGATTTTGTTCTCTGCATGGCTGATCTTGGATGGTACAAATTCAACACTGCCAGCAATGAGGATGGAAGGCAAACTGGCAAAACTGTTACCTACAGTATGTGTATGGGGGTTTGGGGCAATCTGTGTGTGTGTGTGTGTTTGTATGTATATATATATATATATATGTATGTATATATATGTATATGTATGTATACATATATGTATATATACATATATATATATATATATGTATACGTATATATATATATATGTATATATACATATATATATATATATACATACATATACATACATACATACATACATACATATATATATACATATATACATATATATATACATATATATATATACACATACATATATATATATATACACATACATATATATATATACACACATACATATATATATATACACATACACATATATACATACACATATATATATATACACATACATATATATATATATATACACATACATATATATATATATATACATATATATACACATATATACACATATATATACTGTAACACAGTCGGTTTGATTAAATAGATGCTACTTCCTACATCAGAATCCATCCAGTACCTTGATGGTTTAA